>WNWK01030121.1:0-23768 GCA_009830355.1 Cherax destructor
AACAATTAATTGCATTGCAGTTAGTTTACGTGGTCATTATAATGTAAGTGTTGTGGAAATAATTAGCTAAGTATGTAATATTCATACCAGGTTTTACATTCAATTGATTAGTCAGGTTTTTACGTTAAGTGATTATCCTACTTTGCTGGGAATGTTTGATATTGAGCAATTAGCTTTGGGTGAGAAGGTGGTTTTTTAGCATCGTTTTGAATTGGGGTACAGGTAGGGTTTCTTTGGCAATGACAGGTAATGAATTCCAAATTTTCGTGCCTTTTATATGCATTGAGTTTTTACATAGTGTTAGATGGACACGGGGAACATCGAGGAGTGATCTGTGTCTAGTGTTATGGTCATGTGTCCTGTTAAAATTGGTAAGAAGTTTGAGTGGTGGGTTAATATTTGCATAGAGTGTTCTATGTATGTAATAGGCACAGTAAAAAGTATGGATGTCTTGTATGGTGAGTAAGTTTAGGTTTTTGAATATTGGTGGAGTATGTTGCCTGGAGTGAGAATTTGTTATCATTCTAACTACAGTAGTACCCCGGTTTACGTAATTAATTCGTTCCAGAATGCTGTTCAAGTGCCGTTACCAAACGATTTTGTCCCCATAAGGAATAATGTAAATTAGATTAGTCCTTTTAGACCCCCAAAAATACACTTACAAAAATACACTTACATAATTGTTCGAGTTTGGAGCAGTACGTAAACCGGGGATCCACTGTAATCATAATGGTCATTATGGATGTAATACTAATGTGTACCATATTATTTGGTAAGCCTCCTGGACCTATAGGCTTTAGCCCACAAGGACTGGTAACAACAATGCATGGTTAAAACGGATATCAATAAATAACAAAAAAGCAGAATACCGTGACTGGAGCAATACACAAATAACCCCCGCACACAGGAGAGAGGAGTTTATGATGACATTTCAGTCCGAAATGGACCATTTACAAAGTCACACTAACAAAAAGCAGAGGAGGGAGTACAGTGGTACCCCGACTTACGATATTAATCCGTCAGAGAGGGCATATTTTAAGGCGAAACAATCGTTAAACGAATCAATTTTCCCCATAAGAAATAATGGAAATAAATTTAATCCGTCCAAGACTTCCAAAAGTAGTTAAATAAAATATTTTTTAGAACTTTTGGACATTAAATAATAAATAATTGAATAAAGAATACATAAATACACATGCAAATATTGTACAATAACATGTCACTTACATTTATTGAAGAGTTGTTGATGTGTGGAGGACGGGAGGAGGGGAGAAGGTGGAGTAGTATGCTAGTGTTTGGAAGGGAATCCCTTCCATTAACACTGCAGGTACCAAGTCCTTTTCTGGGGTTACTTCCCTTTTCTTTGAATGCCACTAGGACCAGCTTGAGAGTCACTAGACCTCTTTCTAACAACAAATTTGTCCAGGGAGCTCTGTGTCTGGCGATTCTTTAACACATCCCTGAAATGACACACCACTGTGTCATTGTACAGGTTGCCAGCACGGCCTGCAACAGCATGGTTAGGGTGATATTCATCCATAAATGCTTGCACATCACTCCATTTGGCACAGATCTCCTAATCCTTGAAGAAGGCACATTCTTCCATTTTTGTTCCACCTCCTCCTCCTCCTCTGAACCATTGTCCTGACCTCTGCTCTCTTGTTCCAGTTGCTGTTGAAGCTCTTGCAGATCTTCAGTGGTTAGCTCTTCCTTGTGCTCCTCCACCAACTGTTCCACATCCTCACCACTCACCTCTAACCCCAAAGACTTGCCCAATTCCACAATTTCTTCCAAAACAGGCTCAGCCTCAGGCTCATGCTCAGGGTTCTGAGGCTCAGCCCCAAAACCTTCAAAATCCCTCTCTAGGACACAGTCTGGCCACAATTTTCTCCAGGCAGAGTTCAAAGTCCTGGTAGTCACTCCCTCCCAAGCCTTACCTATAAGGTGTACACAATGCAGCATATGGAAATGTTTTTTCCAAAATTCTCTTAGGGTTATGTTCATGTCTGGGTCACATCAAAGCACTTTTGAAACATTGCTTTGGTATAGAGTTTTTAAAGTTGGAAATGACCTGCTGGTCCATGGGCTGGAGGAGAGGAGTGGTATTAGGGGGCAAGAACTTCACTTTGATGAATTTAAACTCCTCCACAATTTTCTCTACCAAGTTTGGAGGATGACAAGGAGCATTGTCCATTATCAGGAGGCACTTAAGTGGCAAATTATTGTCCAATAGATATTTCTTCACACTGGGGCCAAACACTTCATTGAACCAATCTAAGAAAATGTCCTTTGTGACCCAAGCCTTTTTTGTTAGACTTCCACATCACACACAAGTTAGACTTGCTGACACCGCATCTGCCAAACACTCGGGGATTTTCAAAAGATACACCAGTAAAGGCTTCACTTTGCAATCACCACTGGCATTGGCACAAAGCATCAAAGTTAGCCTGTCTTTCATAGGCTTATGTCCTGGCTGTGCCTTTTCCTCCTGAGTAATGTAGGTCCTGTTGGGCATTTTCTTCCAAAACAGGCCTGTTTCATCACAATTAAACACTTGTTGGGGGAGGAATTGTTCAGCCTCTAGGTACTCCTGGAATTCAGGAACATATTTTTCAGCCGCACTTTTGTCAGAACTGGCTGCGTCACCATGCCTCACAACACTATGTATGCCACTTCGATTCTTAAATTTGTAAAACCAGCCTCTGCTGGCTTTAAATCGCTCACTTCAGCACTCGTTGCAGGCATTTTCTTAAGGAGATCATCATGCAACTGCCTTGCTTTTCACATATTATTCCCTCCGAAACAGTATCTCCTGCTAACTGTTTCTCGTTGATCCACACCAACAACAACCTTTCCACATTTTCCAGCACTTGTGGTCTGTGTTTTGTGATCACAGATGCACCTTTGCAACAACAGCTTCCTTGATTTTACTTGAATATTTCTTATCCACAATGGTAGCGATGGTAGAATAGGGTTTACCATACAGCCTGGCCAGCTCACTGATACGCACTCCACTTTCATATTTTTCTATTATCTCCTTCTTCACTTCTATCGTACATATATTTCTGTTCCTCTTTGCCACAGGCTTACCACTAGGAGCTTTCCTTGGACCCATGGTAGCTTATTTAGCAGTTGCAAGCACTAAAAACAGTGGAATAATGACAATATACTGGTATGAATGCGTGGGTGTGGGTGGGTGGTCGCTCTCGCTTGTAAACAATAGCACTGACGCTCCCTGGAGTGCGCGCTCAGCTGGGCGCCAGCGGACAGGTCCGGTACGAAAGTCGTAAGACGAAGCAAACATCGTATGTCACAATCAAATTTCTTACGTTATAAATATCGGTTATCGAAAATAACGTAAGATGATAACATCGTAAGTCGGGGTTCCACTGTATATATAGGCCAGCAGACAGGGACGGGACAAGAGAGGTAGTAGGAAAGGAGGAAGAGAGGTAGTAGTCTACCTGGAGTCTACCTGGAGAGAATTCCAGGGGTCAATGCCCCCGCGGCCCGGTCTGTGACCAGGCCTCCTGTTGGACCAGAGCCTGATCAACCAGGCTGTTACTGCTGGCCGCACGCAGTCCAACGTACGAACCACAGCCCGGCTGATCAGGTACCGACTTGAGGTGCCTGTCCAGTGCCTGCTTGAAGACAGCCAGGGGTTTGTTGGTAATCCCCCTGATGTATGCTGGGAGGCAGTTGAAGAATCTTGGGCCCCTGACACTTATTGTGTTGTCCCTCAACGTGCTAGTGGCACCCCTGCTCTTCATTGGGGGATGTTACATCGCCTGCCGAGTCTTTTGCTTTCGTAGGGAGTGATTTTTGTGTGCAAGTTTGGTACTAAGCCCTCGAGAATTTTCCATGTGTATATAATAATGTATCTCTCCCGCCTGCGTTCTAGAGAGTACAGGTTTAGGAACTTCAAGCGTTCCCAGTAGTTGAGGTGGTTTATCGCACTTATGCGTGCGGTGAAGGTTCTCTGCACATTTTCAAGGTCAGCAATTTCACCCGCCTTGAAAGGTGCAGTTAGTGTGCAGCAATATTCCAGCCTAGATAGAACAAGCGATCTGTAAGTGTCAACATGGGCTTGGCATCCCTGGTTTTGAAGGTTCTCATTATCCATCCTGTCATTTTTCGAGCAGATGCAATTGCTACTTTGTTATGGTCCTTGAAGGTGAGATCCTCTGACATGATCACTCCCAGGTCTTTGACATTAGTTTTTCGCTCTATTGTGTAGTTGGAATTAGTTTTGTACTCCGATGAGATTTTAATTTCTTCACGTTTTCCGTATCTTAGTAATTGAAATTTCTCATCATTGAACTTCATATTGTTTTCTGCAGCCCATTTAAAGATTTGGTTTATGTCTGCTTGGAGTCTTGCAGTGTCTTCAACGGTGGACACTGTCATACAGATTCGGGTGTCATCTGCAAAGGAAGACACAGCACTGTGGCTTATATCCCTGTCAATGTCTGATATGAGGATGAGGAATAGGATGGGAGCAAGTACTGTGCCTTGTGGAACAGAGCTTTTCACAGTAGCTGCCTCAGACTTTACTCTGTTGACTACTACTCTTTGTGTTCTACATGTTAGGAAATTATAGATCCATCTACCAACTTTTCCTGTTATTCCTTTATCACGCATTTTGTGTGCTATTACACCATGGTCACACTTGTCAAAGGCTTTTGCAAAATCTGTGTATATAACATCTGCATTCTGGTTATCTTCTAGAGCATCCAGGACCTTGTCGTAGTGGTCCAGTAGTTGGGACAGACAGGAGCGGCCTGCTCTAAACCCATGCTGTCCTGGGTTGTGCAATTGATGGGTATCAAGATGGGTGGCGATCTTGCTTCTTAGAACCCTTTCAAAGATTTTTATGATATGGGACGTTAGCGCAATTGGTCTGTAGTTCTTTGCTATTGCTTTACTATTGCTTTGCTACTGCCCCCTTTGTGGAGCGGGGCTATGTCTGTTGTTTTTAGTAGCTGCGGACGATCCCAGTGTCCATGCTCCCTCTCCATAGGATGTTAAAAGCATGTGATAGGGGCTTCTTGCAGCTGTCATCTGTGTAGGACCTATCCCGTTTAAGTAGGGGCCCAATACTGGTTGTTGTTCTCGACTTTGATTTTGCATAGGAAAAGAAATACTTAGGGTTTCTTTCAATTTCATTTATTGCTTTTAGTTCTTCCCGTGTCTCTTGATTCCTGTAAGATTCCTTTAGTTTTAATTCGATGTTTGCTATTTCTCTGACTAGTGTCTCCCTACGTATTTCGGAGATATTGGCCTCCTGTAGCCGCTCCGTTATTCTTTGCCTGGGAAGATTGCCTGTAGGCAATCTTCCCAGTTTATATCATTTAGGACTTGGTTTACTTCGTCCCACCTTATGTTTTTTGTTATTGAAGTTGAATTTGGAGAAAGCTCCCTCGCGGCTGATCACATTTTGTTGATCTGGGGCTCCCCGCATGCATGTCTGGACCTCTATTATGTTGTGATCTGAGTATATTGTTTTTGATATGATGACATTTCGTATCAGATTATCATTGTTGGTGAAGATGAGGTCCAGCGTATTCTCTAATCTTGTGGGCTCTACTATTTGCTGGTTTAAGGTTAAGGTAGTAGTATAGTGGAGCGAGCCAAAGACTAAGAAAGAGGAGCACTGCAAGGGAGCTAGGGGCCCACAAGGGAGCTAAGGGCCCACAAAGGGTAAGAACAAGAACACAAAGGGAGGGGAGGAAATAATAATAATAAGTCAAATACCCAAGGCAGAAGAAAGAAAATCCAAAGGAGAAAGAGGAAAGGGGAAGAGGGAGAAGGGGAAAAAAGAATCAGGTTAAGTCAAAGGTGTTCAGAAGTTTGGAGCATTTTACAATGTACATAATGGGAAAGGAAGGCATCTACAGAGACAGAGCCATGACTAAGATTCATACAAGGAAAGTTGTGTATGTAGATGACATCTTTGCTCTTTGGCCTCATGACTAGTCTCTTTCAACCATTTCTTGATGCCCTTAATAATCTTGCCCCTTCCATTAAGTTTAAAGCTGAATGGGAATCTAATGTGATAAATGGGTTTGAAAACCGACAAGTTGAAGATTGAGACACTTATGCAACACACGGGAATCTTTATTAAGGAAACGTTTCGCCACACAGTGGCTTCATCAGTGAAATACAAAGTAGAAATGGGTATGGAGAGGAGGAGTTTGAGGTAATCCAGGCTGAGGGACTGATTACCTCAAACTCCTCTAAGTACCCATTTCTACTTTGTATTGGACTGATGAAGCCACTGTGTGGCGAAACGTTTCCTTAATAAAGATTCCCATATGTTGCATAAGTGTCTCAATCTTCAATGAGAATCTAATTCCTTGCTTCCTTTCCTTGATGTAAATGTCCACCGCTTAGATACAGGTTTTGGTTTCTCTATATAATGCAAGCCTATGCACAGTGGCATATGCATTCACTACTGTGATAAATGGTTTGAAAACCGACAAGTTAAGATTGAGACACTTATGCAACATATGGGAATCTTTATTAAGGAAACATTTTGCCACACAGTGGCTTCAGTCCAATACAAAGTAGAGGGGGGCAATGTTTCAATCTCCAGGAACTTTGTCAAGCCGATACAAACAATACATGGACACAGAGGGTATATATAGGCTTTGAGTGAGGTGTAGTACAAGTAGAGGCAGTAGTAGTAGTTATACATGTGGTGGAAAAGTCAGCTGGTACATGAGAAAGAAAGGTTACAAAAGCTATGGCTTGGGTAGCATAAACGAAGGTGATATTAACCCTTTGACTGTTTCGGACGTATATATATGTCTTACGAGCCAGTGTTTCGGACGTATTTATACGCCTAAATTCTAGCGGCCTCAAATCAAGCAGGAGAAAGCTGGTAGGCCCACATGTGAGAGAATGGGTCTGTGTGGTCAGTGTGTGCAGTATAAAAAAAATCCTGCAGCAAGCAGTACATAATGAGAAAAAATCCGACCGTTTTTTTTAATTAAAACGCCGTTTTTGAGGTGTATTTTCGTATAGTATTTATGGTTGTATTCTCTTTTTCATGGTCTCATTTGATAGAATGGGAAACATATTACGGGAATAGAGATGATTTTGATTAGTTTCATGATGTAAATGATCTTGAAATTGAGCTCAAAGTAGCGGAAATGTTCGATTTTTGCAAATGTTCAAGAGTAAACAAATCACGCCATGCGTCCAATACACATCAATTGGTGAGTCTAATATTCTTTCACAAGTGCACAGATATTATTTATACAGTTTTTACAATAATGCAATAGTCTGCATAACAATAAATCTTCTATTTTTTTGTATGAATAAAAAATCAAAATAGAAAGCAAGAGTAATGTAAGAGGTGCCTAAAGACATGACTAATGAACATATAACATCTTATTTTAGTGCTAGGGATGTCTGCATTGTTTATTCTGGACCCTATTTTGAAATTGACATCTTTTTTATTTTGCATGAAATTGGCGAAATTGCCATTTTTTGACCACTTTATTGGGTAGTTGAAATCGGTAAATTGGTGATTTCTTGTACTCAATCGATAGAACAAATGGAGTTCTAAAGAAATAGCTATGAGTTTGGTCGACTGTCCCAATAGAATTGGCCTAAAATAGGGCTCAAAGTCAGCGAAATCGCCGATGCGTATATATCACTGACATCGCTAACTTTGCGAGAGCGTAATTCCGTAAGTTTTCAATCAAATTTCATACTTTTGGTGTCATTACAATCGGGAAAAGATTCTCTATCATTTCATAAGAAAAATTTTTTTTTTTTGTTTTCAAAATTTTCCGACATAGAATGACAGTTTCAGAATGGGGCCTCCGACAGTCAAAGGGTTAATAAAGTACTGAGGATGTCGAACCAGGTAAGAACCAGAAATAATGAATTTAAGCTGGATAAATTTAGATTTAGGAAGGACGTAGGTAAGTACTGGTTTTTGAACAGTGTTGTGGATGCGTGGACCAATCTTCCGAGTAGGGTGATTGAGGCTAGGACCTTGGGTAACTTTAAAAAGAGATTGAACAAATATATGAGTGGGAGGGGCTGGGTTTGATTGGTGTTATGGGTACTGGAGTAAATTCTTGGGTAGGGGTGGTTTTGATAAGGACCTGCCTTGTATGGGCCAGTAGGTCTTCTGCAGTGTTCCTCCATTCTTATGTTCTTACGTACCACGGTTATTTCAACATTTCATGAATGTCAGTTCTCACCCGTTCATATACAGTGGTCTCTCGGTTTTCGCCGAAAATTCGTTCCAGAATGCTGCTCATGCCATTACGACAATTTACTTCCTTAAAAATAATGTTCGAGGTTGTCTATTTCAGACCCCAAAAATACACTTGCAACAGCACTTACGAAAAAACACTTACATAAATGTTCGAGTTTGGAGATGCACGAAAACCGAGGGACCACTGTACAGTGGACCCCCGGCTAACGAACACCCCGGAAATCGTACAATTATGTAAGTATAATATTGTAAGTGCTTGTGGAAGTGTATTTTTGGGGGTCTGAAATAGACTAACCTACGTAATATTATTTCTTAAGGAAGTAAATTCGTTCAGTAATGGCACTTGAGCAGGCTTCTGGAATGAATTTTGTTCGTTAGCCAGGGGTCCACTGTATCTTGATTTATGAACATGATTGATATCACTAATAAGCAAAAGAAAAGCTCAAAATATGATAATTACCTGACCCTTTGTCTGTTTAACCCAGCCACATATACACCAAACTCACTCATGGGCGGTGCAGCAGACGCAGGATGTTACGTCACTACCAACCCAATAGAAGTCTCGCTCATAATCAACACCCTTAAAAACAAGGCAGGAGACATAAACAGCTTACCACCTTTTATGTACAAAAAAGCTTCACAGGTACTGTCACCAATTATTGCAACACTCTTCAATAAATCCCTTGAAACCTCTACCTTCCCAGCAATTCTCAAAATAGCAAGGGTCACCCCGGTCCACAAAGGAGATGATCAAACAGACTTGAATAATTATTGACCAATATCTAATTTACCACTGCTTTCTAAAACCTTCGAAAAATAAATTCACAGACAGATCTATTCCTACCTCATCTCGCACAACGTACTCAACCCCTGTCAGTTTGGATTCAGGACCAACAAGAGCACAAATGATGCCATTATACATATGTTAGAGTTAATATACACCGCACTTGAGAAGAAAGAAGTCGAACTGGGAATCTTCAATGATCTACGAAAGCTTTTGATACAGTCGACAATGATTTACTGCTCACAAAATTAGCACACTATAGTATAAGAGGGCACTCACTCAACTACCTAAAGTCATACTTTAGTAAAAGAAGCCAATACGTATACACAAATGGAGCGAACTCTTCCACACAACAAATTACAGTCGGAGTCCCTCAAGGAAGTGTACTGGGTCCACTCCTATTCCTCATTTACATCATTGACATACTGAATGCATCACAACTACTCAAACCCATATTATTTGCAAATGACACAACGTATGTCTTCTCTCACCCAAATCCAGTCATACTGGCCAATACTGTTAATGCCGAATTACAGAAAATATCAACATGGATGACGACTAATAAGCTTACTCTCAATACTGACAAGACCTATTTCATGCAGTTTGGAAACAGAGCCACAAATGTTCCACTTAACATAACGCTCAATGGTTCACCCATCACAAGACTCACAGAGGGAAAATTCCTAGGAATCCACATTGACAGTAGCCTTAAATTCCAAACACACATACAACAAATTTCCAAGAAAATCTCAAAGACAGTAGGCATATTATCTAAGATACGCTACTATGTGCCTCAATCAGTTCTCCTTGCACTATATCACTCACTCAACTACCCTTGTCTCACCTATGGAATCTGTGCATGGGGATCAACAACATTAAATCACCTTAGACCACTCATAACCCAGCAAAAGGCGGCAGTCAGAATGATAACAAATTCCTGCTCTAAACAGCATACTCCACCAATATTCAAAAGCCTAAAACTACTCACCATAAAGAACATTCACACTTATTCTTGTGCCTACTACATACATAGAACTCTACACTCTAATATAAACCCTCTGCTCAAAATTCTCATCACCAACTCTAATATGACCCATGACTACAACACAAGACACAGATCACTTTTTGATATACCCAGTGTCCATATCAACCTATGTAAAAATTCTATGCACATAAAGGGCCCCAGAATCTGGAATTCATTAGCAGTAAATACTAAAATAACCTTGTCTGAAAATCATTGTAAGACTCTTCTTAACCCTTTCGGGGTTTTGGTCGTACTAGTACGGCTTACGCTCTGGGGTTATTGACGTACTAGTACGCCTAAATTCTAGCGCCCTCAAATGAAGCAGAAACAGGCTGTTAGGCCTAGATGTGATAGAATGGGTTTGTGCGGTCAGTGTGCACAGTATAAAAAAATTCCTGCACCACACAGTGCATAACGAGGAAAAAAATACTCTGACCGTGTTTTTAGTTTAAAACAGCAACTTTGCAGTCTATTTTCGTATGGTATTTATGCTTATATTCTCGTTTTCTTAGTCTCATTTTATAGAATAGATGATATATTACAGAAATAGAGATAATTTTGACTGGTTTCACGATGACAAGTACCTCGAAACTGAGCGCAAAGTAGCGAAAATGTTCGATTTTGGCCGATGTTCAAGAGTAAACAAATCACATCATGCGTCCAATACACATCAACTGGAGAGTCTAATATTCTTGCACAAGTGTGCTGATATTATTTATACTATTTTTACAATGATGCAGTTGTATACATAACAGTAAATCTTCTATTTTTTTTGTGAGAATAAAAATTCAAAATGGAAAGTAAAAGTAATGTAAGAGGGGCCTGGAGACGTGACTAATGAACAAGGAAGATGTTATTTTACTGCCAGGAATGTCTGCCTTGTTTATTATAGGGAAGTGGAATAAGAATCTTTCCTCCGTAAGCCATGCGTGTTGTAAAAGTCAACTAAAATGCCGGGAACAATGGGCTAGTAACCCCTTTTCCTGTATAGCTTACTAAAAAGAAGAAGAAAACCGTCAAAGTGGGATGTTTGAATGTGCGTGGATGTTGTGCGAATGATAAGAAAGAGATGATTGTAGATGTTATGAATGAAAAGAAGCTGGATGTCCTGGCTTTAAGTGAGACAAAGCTGAAGGGGGTAGGAGAGTTTCAGTGGGGAGAAATAAATGGGATTAGATCAGGGGTTTCAAATAGAGTTAGAGCTAAAGAAGGAGTGGCAATAATGTTGAATAATCAGTTATGGCAGGTAAAGAAGGAATATAAATGTATAAATTCAAGGATTATGTGGAGTAAAATAAAGGTTGGATGTGAAAAGTGGGTTATAGTAAGTGTTTATGCACCTGGAGAAGAGAGAAATGTAGAGGAGAGAGAGAGATTTTGGGAAATGTTGAGTGAGTGTGTGGGGAGTTTTGAACCAAGTGAGAGAGTAATTGTGGTTGGGGATCTTAATGCTAAAGTGGGTAAAAATGTTGTGGATGGAGTAGTAGGTAAATTTGGGGTGCCAGGGTAAATGTAAATGGGGAACCATTAATTGAGCTATGTGTAGAAAGAGGTTTGGTAATAAGTAATACATATTTTATGAAAAAGAGGATAAATAAATATACAAGGTATGATATAGCACGTAAGGAAAGTAGTTTGTTGGATTATGTATTGGTGGATAAAAGGTTGATGAGTAGGCTTCAGGATGTACATGTTTATAGAGGGGCAACGGATATATCAGATCATTATTTGGTTGTAGCTACAGTTAGAGTAAAAGGTAGATGGGACAAAAGAAAATGGCAACAGCAAGTAAGAGAGAGGTAAAAGTGTATAAACTAAGGGAGGAGGAAGTTAGGGTGAGATATAAGCAACTATTGGCAGAAAGGTGGGCTAGTGCAAGTAGGAGTAGTGGGGGTTGAAGAGAGTTGGGATAGTTTTAAAAATGCAGTATTAGAATGTGGGGCAGAAGTTTGTGGCTATAGGAGGGTGGGTGCAGGAGGAAAGAGGAGTGAGTGGTGGAATGAAGAAGTAAAGGGTGTGATAAAAGAGAAAAAGGTAGCTTATGAGAGGTTTTTACAAAACAGAAGTGTTAATAGAAGAGCAGAGTATATGGAGAGTAAAAGAAAGGTGAAGAGAGTGGTGAGAGAGTGCAAAAGAAGAGCGGATGAAAGAATGGGAGAGGCTCTGTCAAGAAATTTTGCTGAAAACAAGAAAAAATTTTGGAGTGAGATAAAAGGTAAGAAAGCCTAGGGAACGAATGGATTTGTCAGTTAAAAACAGAGAAGGGGAGTTAGTAGATGGGGAGCTGGAGGTATTGGGTAGATGGCGGGAATATTTTGAGGAACTTTTAAATGTCGATGAAAAGAGGGAGGCGGTAATTTCATGTACTGGTCAGGGAGGTACAACATCGTTTAGGAGTGAAAAAGAGCAGGATGTGAGTGTGGGGGAGGTGCGTGAGGCATTACGTAGAATGAAAGGGGGTAAAGCAGCTGGAATTGACGGAATCATGACAGAAATGTTAAAAGCAGGGGGGGATATAGTGCTGGAGTAGTTGGTATTTTTGTTTAATAAATGTATGAAAGAGGGGAAGGTACCTAGGGATTGGGAGAGAGAATGTATAGTTCCTTTATATAAAGGGAAGGGGGATAAAAGAGATTGTAAGAATGATAGGGGAATAACTTTACTGAGTATACCAGGTAAAGTGTATGGCAGGGTTATTATTGAAAGAATTAGAGGAAAAACAGAGAGTAGGATTGCAGATGAGCAAGGAGGCTTTAGAGTGGGTAGGGGATGTGTAGATCAAGTGTTTACAGTGAAGCATATATGTGAACAGTATTTAGATAAAGGTAGAGAAGTTTTTATTGCATTTATGGATTTAGAAAAGGCATATGATAGAGTGGATAGGGGAGCAATGTGGCAAATGTTGCAAGTGTATGGAATAGGTAGTAAGTTACTGAAGGCTGTAAAGAGTTTTTATGAGGATAGTGAGGCGCAGGTTAGGGTGTGTAGGAGAGAGGGAGATTATTTCCCGGTAAAAGTAGGTCTTAGACAGAGATGTGTAATGTCACCATGGTTGTTTAATATATTTATAGATGGGGTTGTAAAAGAAGTAAATGCTAGGTTGTTGGGGAGAGGGTGGGATTAAATTATGGAGAATTAAATGCAAAATGGGAGTTGACACAGTTACTTTTGCTGATGATACTGTGCTTATGGGAGATTCTAAAGAAAAGTTGCAAAGGTTAGTGGACGAGTTTGGGAGAGTGCGTAAAGGTAGAAAGTTAAAAGTGAACATAGATAAGAGTAAGGTGATGAGGGTATCAAACGATTTAAATAAAGAAAAAATTTGGGTATCACATTGGAGAGAGGGATTATGGAAGAAGTAAATGTTTTCAGATATTTGGGAGTTGACGTGTCAGCGGATGGGTTTATGAAGGATGAGGTTAACCATAGAATTGATGAAGGAAAAAAGGTGAGTGGTGCATTGAGGTATCTGTGGAGACAAAAACGTTATCCATGGAGGCAAAGAAGGGAATGTACGAAAGTATAGTGGTACCAACACTCTTATATGGGTGTGAAGCATGGGTTGCAAATGCTGCAGCGAGGAGGAGGCTGGAGGCAGCGGAGATGTCCTGTCTAAGGGCAATGTGTGGTATAAATATTATGCAGAAAATTCGAATGTGGAAATTAGGAGAAGGTGTGGAGTTACTAAAAGTATTTGTCAGAGGGCTGAAGAAGGGTTGTTGAGGTGGTTTGGTCATTTAGAGAGAATGGATCAAAGTAGAATGACTTGGAGAGCGTATAAATCTGTAGGGGAAGGAAGGCGGGGTAGGGGTCGTCCTTGAAAAGGTTGGAGGGAAGGGGTAAAGGAGGTTTTGTGGGCGAGGGCTTGGACTTCCAGCAAGCATGTGTGAGCGTGTTAGATAGGAGTGAATGGAGACGAATGGTTTTTGGGACATGACGATCTGTTGGAGTGTGAGCAGGGTAACATTTTGTGAAGGGATTCAGGGAAAAGAGTTAATTGATTTAGTTGGACTTGAGTCCTGGAAATGGGAAGTACAATGCCTGCACTTTAAAGGAGTGGTCTGAGATAGTGACAGCTGGGAGGACTTTTCTCAGCTGTCGTATCTGAGCTCCTCTGCAAAGACAGTGATTATGTATGAGTGTGGTGAAAGTGTTGAATGATGATGAAAGTATTTTCTTTTGGGGATTTTCTTTCTTTTGGGTCACCCTGCCTCGGTGGGAGACGGCCGACTTGTTGAAAAAAAAAAAAAAAAAAAAATTGAAATTGGCATCGTTTGAAATTTGTGTGAAATTGGCCAAATTGCCATTTTCTGACCACTATTTTGGGTAGTTGAAATTGGTAAATTGGCGGTTTCTTGTACTCAATCAATAGAAGAAATGGAGTTCTAGCAAAATAGCTATAATTTTAGTAGACTGAAACATTGGAATTTGCCGAAAATAGGGCTCAAAGTGGGCGAAATCGCCAATGCGTAAATGTCATGGATACCACTAACTTCGCGAAAGCAAAATTCAGTTAGTTTTCGATCAAACTTTATAATTTTTGTGGCGTTAAGATCGGAAAAAGATTCTCTATCATTTCAAAAGAAAAAATATATTATTTTTTTTGAAATTCGTGGACCCTGAGAACTAGTTTCAGAGAGACCCCTTGGACCCCCAATGGGTTAAAAAATCACCTACTCACCCTAAACTAAATACTCATACTGTAAATTACTTTCAAAAATGCTCAATGTTATTTTCCTATAAAATAATTTCAATTTTTACTATTATGTTACTATTATGTTACCACCTACTCACCCTAACCTAAATACTCATACTGTAAATTACTTACTCACCCTAACCTAAATACTCATACTGTAAATTATTTTAAAAAATGCTCAATGTTATTTTCCTTAAGATAATTTCAATTTTTACTATTATATTACCATCCTACTAAACACTTACTACAATGTAATATCATCATATTGTAATTTGAACAATGTAATATCATCATATTGTAATTTGAACAATGTAATATCATCATATTGTAATTTGTACAATCTAGTACGTATTTAAATAAAACAAACTCAATCAATTACTCTAATATTATGTTCATAGTCTATAAGCCATTAGATTAAGCTGCCCTTAATGACATGGCATGTCAGTGGCTCTCCTTGCACTTCAGTTTATGATTGTAATTACAACACCTATATAAACTTGCAATGAAATAAATATTTGAATTTGAATTTGAATAGTGATGCCAGGTCGATTAAGGGTTTTTCCAAAACATAAATAAAATTATCGATTTATCATAGTTTATCATATAGCGTCATTGATTTTCCCTATATAGGCCTATTTGTACTCTGTAATCATATAACAGGCTATATAGAAACAAAGTATTTTTCTGTTATGTTGGTGCAGCATTGCCTAGTATGGGCCAACAGGCCTCCTGCAGTGTTCCTCCTTATTTATGTTCTTATAAAATAAAAATAAAATAAAATAAAATACTTTATTGAGACATTGTACAATTATATATGGTAGACCTAGTTATACATAGTTATTACATAGTTATTACTTAGTTATTAATGAGATGTACATGCCAAAAGCCCCTAATATGCTGTGCATTGTGGGCATTCTTAGGACTACTTAATTCTAGACTACATGGTAAAAAGTTATGGTTGATAATTTATAAAATAAGTAAAGTTGCATATCTAAGTTATAAAGTTTGAATATAAGTTGAACATATCAATTAATTGTAGCAATGCAACTAATTGAGTGAGATAACAATTTAAAACAATTAATTGCATTGCAGTTAGTTTACGTGGTCATTATAATGTAAGTGTTGTGGAAATAATTAGCTAAGTATGTAATATTCATAACAGGTTTTACATTCAATTGATTAGTCAGGTTTTTACGTTAAGTAATTATTCTACTTTGCTGGGAATGTTTGATATTGAGCAATTAGCTTTGGGTGAGAAGGTGAGAAGGTGTCACCTTCTTCAGAGGCTCTATGGTGTCACCCGGGGCGGCCCGCATCCCCCTTATGATGCCACTGTACACACTCATCTGAGTTTTTTCTTTGATTTTATCTTAATAGTTCTTGTTCTTATTACTTTTCCTTTCATATCAATGGGGAAGTGGAATAAGAATCTTTCCTCCGTAAGCCATGCGTGTTGTAAAAGTCAACTAAAATGCTGGGAACAATGGGCTAGTAACCCCTTTTCCCGTATAACTTACTAAAAAGAAAAAGAAGAAAACCGTCAAAGTGGGATGTTTGAATGTGCATGGTTGTTGTGCAAATGATAAGAAAGAGATGATTGTAGATGTTATGAATGAGAAGAAGCTGGATGTCCTGGCCATAAGTGAAACAAAGCTGAAGGGAGTAGGAGAGTTTCAGTGGGGAGAAATAAATGGGATTAGGTCAGAGGTTTCAAAAAGAGCTAGAGCTAAAGGAGGAGTAGCAATAATGTTGAAGGATAAGTTATGGCAGGAAAAGAGGGAATATAAATGTATAAATTCAAGGATTATGTGGTGTAAAATAAGGGTTGGATGTTAAAAGTGGATTATAGTAAGTGTTTATGCACCTGGAGAAGAGAGAAGTGTAGAGGAGAGAGATTTTGGGAAATGTTGAGTGTGTGGGGAGTTTTGAACCAAGTGAGAGAGTACTTGTGGTTGGGGATCTCAATGCTAAAGTGGGTAAAAATGTTGTGGAGGGAGTAGTAGATAAATTTGGGGTGCCAGGGGTAAATGAAAATGGGGAGCCTTTAATTGAGCTATGTGTAGAAAGAGGTTTGGTAATAAGTAATACATATTTTATGAAAAAGAGGATAAATAAGTATACAAGGTATGATAAAACACGTAATGAAAGTAGTTTGTTAGATTATGTATTGGTGGATAAAAGGTTGATGGGTAGGCTTCAGGATGTACATGTTTATAGAGGGGCATCGGATATATTGGATCATTATTTAGTTGTAGCTACAATTAGAGTAAGAGGTTGATGGGACATAAGGAAAATGGCAACAGCAAGTAAGAGAGAGAGGTGAAAGTGTATAAACTAAGGGAGGAGAAAGTTAGGGTGAGACATAAGCAACTATTGGCAGAAAGGTGGGTAAATGCAAGTATGAATAGTGTTGGGGTTGAAGAGGGTTGGGATAGTTTTAAAAATGCAGTATTAGAATGTGGGGCAGAAGTTTGTAGCTATAAGAGGGTGGGTACAGGAGGAAAGAGGAGTGATTGGTGGAATGATGAAGTAAAGGGCCCCAGAATCTGGAATTCATTACCAGTAAATATTAAGATAATCTTGTCTGAAAATCAATTTAAGACTCAACTCAAAAACCACCTACTCACCCAAAACTAAATGATCATACTATAAACTACTTTGAAAAATGCTCATTATTACTTTCCTATACGATAATCTCAATTTTTAATAATATGTTACTATTATGTTACCCCCTACTCAATCAAAACTAAATACAGTGGACCCTCGGTTAACGAATACCCCGGAAATCGTGCAATTATGTAAGTATAATTTTGTAAGTTCTTGTGGAAGTGTATTTTTGGGGGTCTGAAATAGACTAACCTACGTGAAATTTTTCCTTAAGGGAGTAAATTCGTTCGGTAATGGCACTTGAGCAGACTTCAGGAGTGAAGTTTTTACGAAACTCGGGGGTCCACTGTACTCATATTATAAGTTATTGTCAAAAATGCTCAATGTTATTTTCCTTAAGATAATCTCAATTCCATATTATCATTCGATAATCTAAACACCTGTAACAATCTAATATCATCATATAATAATTTAAACAGTAAAATTTCATCATATTGTAATTTTGAAAAAAAATTTTAACTAGAATAAACTCAATAAATTTCTCTAATACAGTGGTACCCCGACTTACGATGGTCCCCAAACACACCCTTTTATGTAAGTTTATTTTTTTAAATGTTTTTGTAAGTGTAATTTTGGGGGTCTAAAAGGACTAGTCTATTTTACATCATTTCTTATGGAGATAAATTCGTTTGGTAATGGCACTTGAACAGCATTCTGGAATGAAAAAATATCGTAAGTCGGGGTACCACTGTATTAAGTACAGTGGTACCCCGTGTTACGATGCTATCATCTTACGTTATTTTCGATAACCGATATTTATAACGTAAAAAATTTGATTGTGATTTACGATGTTTGCTTCGTGTAACGACATTCGTACCAGACGTGTTCGCTTGGCGCCCAGCTGAGCGCGCACTCCAGGGAGCGTCAGTGTGCTATTGTTTACAAGTGAGAGCGACCACCCACCCACACCCACGCATTCATACCTGTATATTGTCATTATTCCACTGTTTTTAGTGCTTGCAACTGCTAAATAAGCCACCATGGGCCCCAAGAAAGCTCCTAGTGCCAAGCCTGTGGTAAAGAATGTGCAGGGAGTGAAGCATCCATGCAGGGAGTGTAGCAGGCATGCAGGGAGTGTAGCAGGCATGCAGGGAGTGTAGCAAAGATGCAGAGAGTGTAACAGGGATGCAGGGAGTGTAGCAGGCATGCAGGGAATGTAGCAGGCATGCAGGGAGTGTAGCAGGCATGCAGGGAGTGTAGCAAAGATGCAGGGAGTGTAGCAGGGATGCAGGGAGTGTAGCAGAGATGCAGGGAGTGTAGCAGGCATGCAGGGAGTGTAGCAAAGATGCAGAGAGTGTAGCAGGGATGCAGGGAGTGTAGCAGGGATGCAGGGAGTGTAGCAGGCATGCAGGGAGTGTAGCAGGCATGCAGGGAGTGTAGCAGGCATGCAGGGAGTGTAGCAAAGATGCAGGGAGTGTAGCAAAGATGCAGGGAGTGTAGCAGGGATGCAGGGAGTGTAGCAGGCATGCAGGGAGTGTAGCAAGGATGCAGGGAGTGTAGCAGGGATGCAGGGAGTGCAGCAAGGATGCAGGGAGTGTAGCAAGGATGCAGGGAGTGTAGCAAGGATGCAGGGAGTGTAGCAAGGATGCAGGGAGTGTAGCAAGGATGCAGAGAGTGTAGCAAGGATGCAGGGAGTGTAGTAGGCATGCAGGGAGTGTAGCATTCATGCAGGGAGTGTAGCATTCAAAGAAAAAGGCCAGTAACCCCAGAAAAGAACTTGCCACCTGCATTGTTAATGGAAGGGGATTCCCCTTCCAAACACTAGCATACTACTCCACCTTCTCCCCTCCTCCCGTCCTCCACACATCAACAACTCTTCAATAAATGTAAGTGACATGTTATTGTACAATATTTACATGTGTATTTAGGTATTATTCATTAAATTCTGTATTATTTAATGTCAAAAAGTTCTAAAAAATATTTTATTTAACTACTTTTGGAAGTCTTGGATGGATTAAATTTATTTCCATTATTTCTTATGGGGAAAATTGATTCGTGTAACGATTGTTTCGCCTTAAAATATGCCCTCTCTGACGGATTAATATCGTAAGTCGGGGTACCACTGTACATAGTCTTTAAGTTACTAGATTAAGCTGCCCCTAATGCCATGGCATGTCAGTGGCTCTCCTTGCACTCAATTTACATTGTAACTACCAATACCTATGTAATCTGGAATCTGCAATGAAATAAAATTTACTTTACTTTACTACTTTACTGATAGAAGAGAAAAAGGTAGCTTATAAGAGGTTTTTACAAAACAAAAGTGTTGTAAGAAGAGCAGAGTATATGGAGGGTAAAAAAAGGGTGAAGAGAGTGGTGAGAGAGTGCAAAAGGAGAGCAGATGAAAGAGTGGGAGAGGCACTGCCAAGAAATTTTGCTGAAAATATGAAAAAGTTTTGGAGTGAGATAAACAAGTTAAGAAAGCCTAGGGAACGAATGAATTTGTCAGTTAAAAACAGAGTAGGGGAGTTAGTAGATGGGGAGCTGGAGGTATTGGGTAGATGGCGGGAATATTTTGAGGAACTTTTAACCCTTAACCCTTTGGGGGTCGACAGGTCTTCTCGGAAACGTGTTCATAGGATCGAAAAATATTCGGGAAAAAAAAATTATTTTATCTTATGAAATGATAGTTTTGTTTTCTAAATCTAAATGGCTAAACAAAAAATTCTTGTGATCAATACTTACGGAGATATGGAGGCTTCAAGCTGACCAAAATTGAACCTCTGACAGCAACATCAGTGACTTCCGGTTGGCTGGTAATAGTTTTTTTTCTACTTTTTTCTTTTATTTTTTAATATTTTTTTTTCAAGTAACTTTTATGTCCTGTGAGACCAATATAAACCATATTTTGTTTATATACACTCCTTGTATACTACACAATAACTGCTGGCTGACTGGCTGACCAGCTGGCTGGCTGGATGGCTGGCTGGCTGGCTGGCTGGCTGGCTTTCTGGCTGACCAGCTGGCTGGCTAGCTGACCAGCTGGCTGGCTGGTTAGCTGGCTGGCTCTCTGAACATCTGGCTGGATGGATGGCCAGTCGACTGGCTGGCTTGCTGGCTGACCAGCTAGCCAGCTGGCTTGCTGACCAGTTGGCTGGCTGGCTGGCTAGCTTACCAGCTGGCTGGCTAGCTGACCAGCTGGCTGAACAGCTGGCTGGATGGATGGCCAGCCGGCTGGCTGGCTTGCTGGCTGACCAGCTAGCCAGCTGGCTTGCTGACCAGTTGGCTGGCTGGCTGGCTGGCTGGCTGGCTGGCTGGCTAGCTGACCAGTTGGCTGGCTAGCTGACCAGCTGGCTGAACAGCTGGCTGGATGGATGGCCAGCCGGCTGGCTGGCTTGCTGGCTGTGTGTCTATCTCACAGGAACACATAATAGTGTAAATTACCTAGGATACACATGAGAATATTATAATAATAATAATAATAATAATAATAAAAATTATTATTATTATTATTATTGAAGGAAGGTGTAAATGTCAGTCTTATCAGTAATCTAATTACAAAAGTGACATTTGAAGAGGGGTGAGGGTCTTCTTATGTTTATTATCTGCTAAACTAATTACTGTTGACATATGATGCCTTCGCCTTCCTGCCTCAACCCCTGCCTCTCTCCCTCCCTGCCACTCTCCCTGCCTCCCTCCCACCCTCCCTGCCTGCCTCCCTGCCAGCCAGCCAGGGGTTAGCCTCATCTTATCAAGAGTGATGACATTTGACAAATGAGGAACACTGCCTTTGCCTGCCTGCCTCAACCCCTGCCTCCCTCCCTCCCTGCCACTATCCCTGCCTCCCTCCCTGCCAGCCAGCCAGGGGTTAACCTCATCTTATCAAGAGTGATGACATTTGACAAATGAGGAACACTGCCTTTGCCTGCCTGCCTCCCTCTCTCCCTGCCACTATCCCTGCCAGCCAGCCAGGGGTTAGCCTCATCTTATCAAGATCACATCGGGAAATACTGACACAGAAAATATTCTGCAAACAGCTATAACCAGTCACACCAATCAAATATCAACTCTAAATATGAAGGTGGAAGAAGCAATCAAGGACTGGAATAACAACATGCACACTCGACTTGATGAATATCTTGATTTTCAAGATGACAAAACCGAACAAGATAACTTGTCTGATGCAGTTATAATAAACAGCAACCACATTCCCAGAGACATAACTCAATCCCAGTGCAAGGAAACTGCTATCAACATATTACAAGACCACCTACAAGTTAATGTGGAAAGTAATGAAATCAAAGAAACACGATTGCTAGGAAAACAAGGTAAACCTAGTATAATGATCAGACTTCATTCATATGATACAAAAAAGGACCTAATTAAATCAGCAATTACAGTGAAAAATGGAGTATACATCAACAAGTGCCTAACCAGGAAACGTCAAAACCTTCTATTTAGGTTGAGAAAACTTAAACTGGAGAACAAAATCCATCAGTGCTTCGCTCGTGATGGGAAAATACTAGTTCGAAAAGTATCAACAGGTCAGCAATTTTCTATATCTAACGAACGTGATCTCACCAACTTCCTTAGAAAAGCTGACATTACCATTACTGATTAGCCTATTGTCCTCAACACATAATATACGTGTGGTGTATTTGTGTATGTTACTACTACATTGTGAAATTTTTGTACTAACTTTACTAGCTAGTACCAACTACCTCATACACAATGTACTTCTTTTTTAGTGCTATTACTTGCTTAAACTTTATAATATAAATCAAATCTTGCTTCTAAGTTAATTTTATATCATATTTACTATCTGTCCATTTAATTTAATCCCCATTTGTATTTTTTTTTTTTTTTTTATTAACACATCGGCCGATTCCCACCAAGGCAGGGTGGCCCGAAAAAGAAAAACTTTCATCATCATTCACTCCATCACTGTCTTGCCAGAAGGGTGCTTTACACTACAGTTATAAAACTGCAACATTTACACCCCTCCTTCAGAGTGCCGGCACTGTACTTCCCATCTCCAGAACTCAAGTCCGGCCTGCCGGTTTCCCTGAATCCCTTCATAAATGTTACTTTGCTCACACTCCAACAGCACGTCAAGTATTAAAAACCATATGCCTCCATTCACTCCTATCAAATACGCTCACACATGCTTGCTGGAAATCCAAGCCCCTCGCACACAAAACTTCCTTTACCCCCTCCCTCCAACCTTTCCTAGGCCGACCCCTACCCCGCCTTCCCTCCACTACAGATTTATACACTCTCGAAGTCACTCTGTCTCGTTCCATTCTCTCTACATGTCCAAACCACCTCAACAACCCCTCCTCAGCTCTCTGGACAATCGTTTTGGTAATCCCGCACCTCCTCCTAATTTCCAAACTCCGAATTCTCTGCATTATATTCACACCACACATTGACCTCAGACATGACATCTCCACTGCCTCCAGCCTTCTCCTCGTTGCAACATTCATCACCCATGCTTCACACCCATATAAGAGCGTTGGTATAACTATACTCTCATACATTCCCTCTTTACTTCCATGGACAAGGTTCTTTGTCTCCACAGACTCCAAGTGCTCCACTCACCCTTTTCCCTCATCAATTCTATGATTCACCTCATCCTTCATAGACCCATCCGCCGACATGTCCACTCCCAAATATCTGAATACATTCACCTCCTCCATACTCTCTCCTCCAATCTGATATCCAATCTTTCGTCACCTATTCTTTTTGTTATCCTCATCACCTTACTCTTTCCTATATTCACTTTCAATTTTCTTCTTTACACACCCTACCAAATTCATCCACCAACCTCTGCAGCTTCTCTTCAGAATCTCCCAAAAGCACAGTGTCATCAGCAAAAAGCAACTGTGACAACTCCACTTTGTATTTGCTTCTTTATCTTTTAGCCCAACACCTCTTGCCAAGACCTCGCATTCACTTCTCTTACAACCCCATCTATAAATATATTGAACAACCACGGTGACATCACACATCCTTGTCTAAGGCCCACTTTTACTGGGAAATAGTCCCTTCCTCCTACACACTCTAACCTGAGCCTCACTATCCTCATAAAAACTCTTCACTGCTTTCAGTAACCTTCCTCCTATTCCATACACCTGCAACATCTGCCACATTGCCCCCTATCTACCCTATCATACGCCTTTTCCAAATCCATAAATGCCACAAAAATCTTTACCCTTATCCAAATACTGTTCACCTATATGTTTCACTGTAAACACTTGGTCTACACACCCCTACCTTTCCTAAAGCCCCTTGTTCATCTGCTATCCTGCTTTCTGTTTTACTCTTAATTCTTTTAATAATAACTCTACCATACACTTTACCAGGTACACTCAACAGACTTATTCCCCTATAATTTTGCACTCTCTTTTGTCCCTTTGCC
>WNWK01030122.1:0-23766 GCA_009830355.1 Cherax destructor
ATTTCGAGTTCTTTCCTGATTAGATATTCTCAGTACACTATTTATATCCCATTTATTTACGTCTGTCTTTTCCTTGTATTCCACAATGACATCTTGCCTTCTTCTGTGCCGCCGTCAAGAGAGTACTGCTTCACGGATCTCAGTCTCTCTTAATAGCAAAAACTGCTTATACAGTGGTTAACTTCGGTTAAAGAAACAGGAGCAAATATTTTGGGCATTATATTTTGGATACGTTTCGGTCATAGGACCTTCTTCACTACAGATGTTTTGCCACGAACAAGTTCCTAAGACTGAAACGTATCTATAATAAAATATAAATGTTTACTCCAGTGTCTTTAATTACAACTTGTCAGAATAAAATATCAAATTTTCGCAGGATTAAGTTTGTTATCCTTCTCACAATATTCTCTAATGTATTTACATTCATTTTGTAGAATGAGGTTGAAGGAAAATGAAGCAATATTACAGTCAGCAGCGACATTGTTATCAGGCGAGAAAACATTAAAAGTCCGTGGGCCCCGAAGAACTATTTTCAAGGTTACTTAAAAAGTGCAAAATGGAACTTAATGAGTCGCTAAATAATCTATTAAATATATCAGCCATATGGAAGTTGGCTAATGTAATTCCTTCCTTCAAATCAGGGGATGAGTCCATACTATCAAATTGTCTCCCAAATTATATAATTAGTATATATATATATATATATATATATATATATATATATATATATATATATATATATATATATATATATATATATATATATTATTTTTTTTTTTCAACAAGTCGGCCGTCTCCCACCGAGGCAGGGTGACCCAAAAGAAAATCCCCAAAGAAAATACTTTCATCATCATTCAACACTATCACCACACACATACATAATCACTGTCTTTGCAGAGGAGCTCAGATACGACAGCTGAGAATTGTCCCTCCCAGCTGTCACTATCCCAGTCCTCCTTTAAAGTGCAGGCATTGTACTTCCCATTTCCAGGACTCAAGTCCAACTAAATCAATTAACTGGTTTCCCTGAATCCCTTCACACAATGTTACCCTGCTCACACTCCAACAGATCGTCATGTCCCAAAACCATTCGTCTCCATTCACTCCTATCTAACACGCACACATGCTTGCTGGAAGTCCAAGCCCTCGCCCACAATACCTCCTTTACCCCTTCCCTCCAACCTTTTCTAGGACGACCCCTACCCCGCCTTCCTTCCCCTACAGATTTATACGCTCTCCAAGTCATTCTACTTTGATCCATTCTCTCTAAATGACCAAACCACCTCAACAACCCTTCTTCAGCCCTCTGACAAATACTTTTAGTAACTCCACACCTTCTCCTAATTTCCACATTCCGAATTTTCTGCATAATATTTACACCACACATTGCCCTTAGACAGGACATCTCCACTGCCTCCAGCCTCCTCCTCGCTGCAGCATTTGCAACCCATGCTTCACACCCATATAAGAGTGTTGGTACGACTATACTTTCGTACATTCCTTCTTTGCCCCCATGGATAACGTTTTTGTCTCCACAGATACCTCAACGCACCACTCACCTTTTTCCTTCATCAATTCTATGGTTAACCTCATCCTTCATAAACCCATCCGCTGACACGTCAACTCCCAAATATCTGAAAACATTTACTTCTTCCATAATCCCTCTCTCCAATGTGATATCCAATTTTTCTTTATTTAAATCGTTTGATACCCTCATCACCTTACTCTTATCTATGTTCACTTTTAACTTTCTACCTTTACACACTCTCCCAAACTCGTCCACTAACCTTTGCAACTTTTCTTTAGAATCTCCCATAAGCACAGTATCATCAGCAAAAAGTAACTGTGTCAACTCCCATTTTGCATTTAATTCTCCAAAATTTAATCCCACCCCTCTCCCCAACACCCTAGCATTTACTTCTTTTACAACCCCATCTATAAATATATTAAACAACCATGGTGACGTTACACATCCCTGTCTAAGACCTACTTTTACCGGGAAATAATCTCCTCTCTCCTACACACCCTAACCTGAGCCTCACTATCCTCATAAAAACTCTTTACAGCCTTCAATAACTTACTACCTATTCCATACACTTGCAACATTTGCCACATTGCTCCCCTATCCACTCTATCATATGCCTTTTCTAAATCCATAAATGCAATAAAAACTTCTCTACCTTTATCTAAATACTGTTCACTATATGCTTCACTGTAAACACTTGATCTACACATCCCTACCCACTCTAAAGCCTCCTTGCTCATCTGCAATCCTACTCTCTGTCTTACCTCTAATTCTTTCAATAATAACCCTGCCATACACTTTACCTGGTATACTCAGTAAACTTATTCCCCTATAATTTTTACACTCTCTTTATCCCCTTCCTTTATATAAAGGAACTATACATGCTCTCTGCCAATCCCTAGGTACCTTCCCTCTTTCATACATTTATTAAACAAAATACCAACCACTCCAGCACTATATCCCCCTGCTTTTAACATTTCTGTCATGATTCCGTCAATTCCAGCTGCTTTACCCCTTTCATTCTACGTAATGCCTCACGCACCTCCTCCACACTCACATCCTGCTCTTCTTCACTCCTAAACGATGTTGTACCTCCCTGGCCAGTACATGAAATTACCGCCTCCCTTTTTCATCGACATTTAAAAGTTCCTCAAAATATTCCCGCCATCTACCCAATACCTCCAGCTCCCCATCTACTAACTCCCTACTCTGTTTTTAACTGACAAATCCATTCGTTCCCTAGGCTTTCTTACCTTGTTTATCTCACTCCAAAATTTTTTCTTGTTTTCAGCAAAATTTCTTGACAGAGCCTCTCCCATTCTTTCATCCGCTCTTCTTTTGCACTCTCTCACCACTCTCTTCACCTTTCTTTTACTCTCCATATACTCTGCTCTTCTATTAACACTTCTGTTTTGTAAAAACCTCTCATAAGCTACCTTTTTCTCTTTTATCACACCCTTTACTTCTTCATTCCACCACTCACTCCTCTTTCCTCCTGCACCCACCCTCCTATAGCCACAAACTTCTGCCCCACATTCTAATACTGCATTTTTAAAACTATCCCAACTCTCTTCAACCCCCCCACTACTCCTACTTGCACTAGCCCACTTCTCTGCCAATAGTTGCTTATATCTCACCCTAACTTCCTCCTCCCTTAGTTTATACACTTTTACCTCTCTCTTACTTGCTGTTGCCATTTTCTTTTTGTCCCATCTACCTTTTACTCTAACTGTAGCTACAACCAAATAATGATCTGATATATCTGTTGCCCCTCTATAAACATGTACATCCTGAAGCCTATTCATCAACCTTTTATCCACCAAAACATAATCCAACAAACTACTTTCCTTACGTGCTATATCATACCTTGTATATTTATTTATCCTCTTTTTCATAAAATATGTATTACTTATTACCAAACCTCTTTCTACACATAGCTCAATTAATGGTTCCCCATTTACATTTACCCCTGGCACCCCAAATTTACCTACTACTCCCTCCACAACATTTTTACCCACTTTAGCATTAAGATCCCCAACCACAATTACTCTCTCACTTGGTTCAAAACTCCCACACACTCACTCAACATTTCCCAAAATCTCTCTCTCTCTCTACACTTCTCTCTTCTCCAGGTGCATAAGCACTTACTATAACCCACTTTTCACATCCAACCTTTATTTTACTCCACATAATCCTTGAATTTATACATTTATATTCCTTCTTTACCTGTCATAACTGATTATTCAACATTATTGCCACTCCTTCTTTAGCTCTAACTCTATTTGAAACCCGTGATCTAATCCCATTTATTTCTCCCCACTGAAACTCTCCTACCCCCTTCAGCTTTGTCTCACTTAAAGCCAGGACATCCAGCCTCTTTTCATTCATAACATCTACAATCATCTCTTTCTTATCATTCGCACAACATCCACGCACATTCAAACATCCCAATTTGACGGTTTTCTTCTTCTTCTTTTAGTAAGCTATACAGGAAAAGGGGTTACTAGCCCATTGTTCCCGGCATTTTAGTTGACTTTTACAACACGCATGGCTTACGGAGGAAAGATTCTTATTCCACTTCCCCATGGATATGAAAGGAAAAGCAATAAGAACAAGAACTATTAAGATAAAATCAAAGAAAACTCAGATAAGTGTGTATACATAAACGTGTACATGTTTGCGTAGTGTGACCTAAGTGTAAGTAAGTAGCAAGACGTACCTGAAATCTTGCATGTTTATGAGACAGAAAAGACACCAGCAACCCTACCATCATGTAAAACAGTTTCAGGTTTCTGTTTCACAGTCACCTGGCAGGATGGTAGTACCTCCTGGTGGTTGCTGTCTACCAACCTACTACCTACATATATATATATTATATATATATATATATACATATATATATATATATATATATATATATATATATATATATATATATACCTATATATATATATATATTAGGTTGGTAGACAGCAACCAACCAGGGAGCTTCTACCGTCCTGCCAAGTGAGTGTAAAACGAAAGCCTGTAATTGTTTTACATGATGGTAGGATTGCTGGTGTCTTTTCTTCTGTCTCATAAACATGCAAGATTTCAGGTACGTATTGCTACTTCTACTTACACTTTAGTCACACTATACACGCATGTACAAGCATATATATGCACACCCCTCTGGGTTTTCTTCTACTGTCTTTCTTGTTCTTGTTCTTATTTCCTCTTATCTCCATGGGAAGTGGAACAGAATTCTTCTTCCGTAAGCCATGCGTGTCGTAAGAGTCGACTAAAATGCCGGGAGCAAGAAGCTAGTAACCCCTTCTCGTGTATACATTACTAAAGTTAAAAAGACAAACTTTTGTTTTTCTTTTTGGGCCACCCCGCCACGGTGGGAAACGGCCGAATTGTTGAAGGAAAAAAATATGTATATATAGATATATATATATATATATATATATATATATATATATATATATATATATATATATATATATATATATATATATATATAACTAAGTTCTTTTTTAAAATTTTCTCTTCCACGTTTAAAGATATAATTTTTTCTCATTTATGTTTATGTAAAAAATAACAATTTTGTACCAAAAGAACCTTAGAAAACTTACCTAACCTAACAAGCTCAATTTAATTTAGCCTATTCCAATTAAATATATTTTAGATAAGTTTACAATAATTTAATAATAAACAAACACAATGAAATATATTTTATCGTTAAGTTCACATTGATTTTTGCGAAAGTATCATGAACATGTTTTTCTGTCATTTTTCATCATTCTAGACAGGAGTCCCTGTCATTTTCCATTGCCTTGGACGGTTTTAGTGTCATTTTTTTCATAGGCCTGGAAATCCATGTTAATTGAAGGGTTCCCCTTTCTTTTTCCATTGAGGTGTTCAGGTCTCCCTGTCATCTTCCATTGCCGTGGACGAGTTTCCCTGTCATATTATATCACACTGAAAGTGTATTCCTGTCATTTTCCATCGTCCTGGACGGATTTACTTGTCATTTTTCATCACAATTAAGGGTTTCCCTCTTATTTTAAATCGCCCTAGACGGGTTTCCATCTCATTTTCCATCGCCCTTAACGGGTCTCACTGTCATATTTCATCTCCCTGAACTCTTTTCTCTGTCATTTTTCATCGACCTCGGCGATAGTCTCCGTGGAGACACCACGATCATTCAGACGTATAATACCAGCTGACTTGATTCATCTTATACGTAACAAACGAACCGCTAACTAAAGTCTTTTACCAACAGAGTTCTGACAACACTCTATTTCCAACAGAAACCTTCCAGAGGTCTTCTACCAATAGTCTTCTCGAAACAATCCTTCCAGTAGTATTCTTCCAATAGCGTCTAGTCTTATACACTTGAATACTACCAACTGAATCCTAAGAAAAGAATCCTGTCAATAAGTCTTCTATCAGGTTACATACAGTGTTATTAACTCTGGTGTAGCAGACAGACTTTATACACATTACAACACAACGATGGTGGTGAAAAACACATAACAGCAGAGAGGAACTTTCACCTGTGAAACAAACTTCTCCATTCAATAGTTCCTTCCTACAATTGTGTCTTTTTCTGCAACATAGTGCAACACAACATTCAGTGTTGTGGTGCATAATGTTGCAGAATGGTAGCATATCACTATTCAGTGATATGTTAACATTCATTCATCACAGTACATAAGAACAGTATCGGGCACAGTAGCACACAGTGGTACTGGCCAGGTTGTGGCAGCCACCACCAACACAGTGGTACTGGCCAGGTTGTGGCAGCCACCACCAACACAGTGGTACTGGCCAGGTTGTGGCAGCCACCACCAACACAGTGGTACTGGCCAGGTTGTGGCAGCCACCACCAACACAGTGGTACTGGCCAGGTTGTGGCAGCCACCACTAACACAGTGGTACTGGCCAGGTTGTGGCAGCCACCACCAAAATTCTTATTGTCAAGAGATCGAATCATCCAAGTTGACAATTTTTATTTCCATCACAGAAAGTTTTTGTTTTGCATCTGTGGTGGTGATTTTTTTTATATCGTTAATGAAGAGGTGAAAGAAGTGTATATGTGAAAACTGAAAGACTTATTTAATAATTAATTCTGCTTAATGAAAGTGTTTTATAAATATCTTCTTTGTTTTAACCACAAGTCTCTCAAGTTAGTCACTTCTTCACATATTTACATCTTATCCCAAAATATCATGAAATCAAGAATTTTCTTAATTTTCTTACACTATTTATACAATATTTTTATATTTAAACAACCGTGAGGGAGAGTGCAGATATTCTTAAGAGAACGTGTACACATGAATGTATATATGTGTGTTCTTAGCATGGTGTTTGGAGTGACGTGTGTGTGTAGACCAAAGGTAAAAGTAAACATAAAAGAAAACGTGTATGGTCTACAGCTGTACCACAGGTACATAAGAAGGTTAAAAAAAGGGAAATTAAGAATGGATTAAGATTGAAGTGTGTGATGCAGTTGTAATAAAGTACTGGAATAGTTCTTGATTTTGTTCATAATGTTTATAAAAGAAGAAAATGGAGAAAAACTTTAAAGAATGTAATAACTATAATAGAATAAGACTGTTGACAATACCAGGTAAAGTGTATGTCAGAATTATGATTGTTGAAGTGATGGAAAAGACAAAATATGCTTAACAAAGAAGAGTGTGAATTCAGAAAGTGAAGGGAATCTGTGGATTATGTGTAAACACTGAAATATATAAGTTAACAACACTTACATAGAGTAAAGCAGCACTTAAGTGCATTTATAGGTTTGGAAAAGATATATGAGAGATGTTAGTAGTTACAAATGTATTTAATCTTAGGTAATGTTTTAATAACTATAGTATTGAATTAAGTTATAATATGCAAGAAAGACGATAAATATTTATCCAAAAAACTGACTCTTAGATAATGTTGTGTGATATCACCTGTGGTCTTAAAGACGTGTGACGTCACTGAACTTTGGTCAGAAGACAATATATATACAAAGTAAGCCATCATGTAGACCAGGTGTCACTATATATATATATATATGTCGTGCCGATTAGGTAAAACTGGTCAATTAGCAAGAACTCATCTAAAATTAAGTCCTTTATAAAATTTTCTCTTATACGTTTAAAGATATATTTTTTTAATTTATGTTAATGTAAGAATTTATAATTTTGTACCAAGAGAAACTTTGTAAACCTACCTAACCTTATTACAACAAGCGCAATTTAATTTAGCCTAACCCAACTAAATATATTTTACATACGTTAACATTAATTTAATAATAAACAAACACAATGAAATATATTTTTTTCGTTATGTTCAGAATGATTTTGGCGAAATTATTGCATACACAAATTTTCACTTGTCTTATATGGCAAGGTGAGCGTTGCTATTTAAGCCAAAATCGCAAGTTTTACCTAATCGGCACGACATATATAAATATATATATATATATATATATATATATATATATATATATATATATATATATATATATATATATATATATATATATATATATATATATATATATATATATATATATATGATTATTATTATTATTAACACATCGGCCGTTTCCCATCAAGGCAGGGTGGCCCGAAAAGAAAAACTTTCATCATCATTCACTCCATCACTACCTTTCCAGAGGTGCTTACACTAAACTTATAAAACTGCAGAGTGCAGACACTGTGCTTCCCATCCCAAGGACTCAAGTCCGGCGTGCCGGTTTCCTAGAATCCTTGTTCACACTCCAACAGCACGTCAAGTCCTAAAAACCATTTGTCTCCATTCACTCCTATCAAATACGCTCACGCTTGCGTGAGCGTATATATATATGTATGTATACAAAAATATATATATATATATATATATATATATATATATATATATATATATATATATATATATATATATATATATATATATATATATATATATATATATATATATATATATATGTATGTATGTCGTGCCGAATAGGTAAAATTGGTTAATTGCCAAGAACTCATTTAAAATTAAGTTCTTTCTAAAATTTTCTCTTATACGTTTAAAGATATATTTTTTTCATTTATGTTAATGTAAAAATTAATAATTTTGTACCAACAGAACCTTAGAAAACGTACCTAACCTTATTATTGCAAGCGCAATTTAATTTACCCCAATACAAATAAATATATTTTAGATAAGTGTACAGTAATTTAATAATAAACAAACACAATGAAGTATATATTTTTCGTTAGGTTCAGAATGATTTTTGCGAAATTATTTCAAACACAAATTTTCTCTTCCCTTACTCGGCAAAAAGAGCGTTTTACCTATTCGGCACAACATACACACACACATAGTCATAGCCAGGAGCTATGACTCGACCCCTGCAACCACAACTGGGTGAGTACACACACACACACACACACACACACACACATATATATATACATATATATATATATATATATATATATATATATATATATATATATATATATATATATATATATATATATATATATATATATATAACATGCATTGCGACCTTCAAATTCATTTATGAAACACGAGAAACAGAGATTATTATAAATTTGTTACAGTTTTCATGGAGGAGATTTAGAGATTCTCATTTGACGCTCAACCTTACACAACAATACCTGATCATGACACTCTGCCATACACAATAATACTTACACATGACACTCATCCATACACAATAACATATACACGTGACACACATATACAATACGTAAACATTATACTTATTCATACATAACGTTCACACATGACACACAGTCCTCCACTAGTGTCACAAACGTGTCACATCTTTATATATTCACATGTATCACAAAGAATGTCGTCAAAAACTGTAAACCAACATTCAATGTCTTATATATTCTGAATAATGAAGCACAAATATTTCCTCGACTACATTGTTTAATTTTAACCACCATGTGTACTAGTACAGATGTGTCTTTGAGAATGTGTACACATGTATGTGTGCACGTGTGTTCGTAGCATGGGGTTGAGAATGAGATGTGTGTGTGTATGTATGTGTGACCTCATACATGTTAGAGTGAGAGGAGAGAATTGTGTACATTGTTGTTTGCATGTGTGTGTATTTGTAATACATGGGATTGTGTGTGTGTGTGTGTGCGTTTTATGTATGTAAGTGTATGTATAATGGTGTATGCGTAAGGCGCGTGTGTTGAAACTTATAAATATATGTGAAAATACTTAAAATGTGTATATTTGCGCGCTTGTTAGCCTTTGAGTGTCAAATGCAAAAGAAATAAATAAATAAAAATGAAAACAGTGTAATATTTAATACAGTTTTGATGGAGGTGGACAAGTTCTTCAACACTTGGACATTCATCTATGTAAAATAAAACACTCACACATACTTTTAAACTAAAAATAAGTAAAAAACTTGTGTTTAGTGTAAATTCATAGTATAACATAAAAGGATTTCCAAAATTGTTTTTAATTAGCCTCTCCTGGGTGGCTGAGCTGTGTGGCAGCTTGGTCTCGTCTAGCTGGTGTACGGTCGTGGCTGTCTTGGTGGGTGTAATTACTGGATACAGTTTTCTGTGTGTCACCTCCAGTAATTCCACCCACCTGGACAGTCTCTACCGTAGACCAGCTAGACAAGACCAAGTTTCCACCCAGCAAGGTCACTGGGGGTGGCAACCGCTGACTCTGAGGAAGTTAGGGAATGAAGTCCACCTGAGGTGACACAAGTGGACTCCTGGAGACACTGATCCGGGGAAGGCACCGCTGACTCTGGGGAAGTGGGGAAGGGAGTCCACTCAGGTGACACAAGTAGACTCCTGGAGACACTGATCCGGGAAAGGCACCGCTGACCTTAGGTAAGTGGGGACGGATGGATTCCTGGATACATGAACCTGGGGAAGGCTGAGGCTGGAAGGCAGAGAGACAGAGAGGCGAGGCTGACCTTAGGGAAGTGAGGAAGGGGAGACATCCGGGGGCCCACGGATGGATTCCTGGACACATGAACCTGGGAAAGGCGAGGGGAGGTGGACCTTAAAGACGAACCACTGGCCTCCACGTGGCAAGGTCTGGTAACTCAGAGATAACTCTGAGGCTGACAGTGGTCGCAAATAATATTATTATTATTATTATTATTATTATTATTATTATTTTTATTATTTTTATTATTATTTTATTATTTTTATAAGCAGCCACGGTGGTGTTATTCCTCCAGCCTCATTGACAGTAGCCACGGTGGTGTTATTCTGTACTGTTCTTCTGTGTTATTGCACTGTTCTTCTGTGTTACTGTGCTGTTCTTCTGTGTTACTGTGCTGTTCTTCTGTGTTATGGTACTGTTCTTCTGTGCTGTTCTACTGTACCGTTTTATGTTATATATGTGTTTTATGTGTTATTATGCACAATTACCATGGTGTACAACTCACTAGCACAAGTACAATAGTGTACAACTCACTAGCACAAGTATCATGGTGTACAACTCACTAGCACAAGTACCATGGTGTACAACTCACTAGCACAAGAACCATGGTCTACAACTCACTAGCACAAGTACCATGGTGTACAACTCACTAGCACAAGTACCATGGTGTACAATTCACTAGCACAAGTACCATGGTGTACAACTCACTAGCACAAGTGCCATGGTGTACAATTCACTAGCACAAGTACCATAGTGTACAACTCACTAACACAAGTTCCATGGTGTACAACTCACCAGCACAAGTACCATAGTGTACAACTTACTAACACAAGTACCATAGTGTACAACTCACTAGCACAAGTACCATGGTGTACAACTCACTAGCACAAGTACCATGGTGTACAACTCACTAACACATGTACCATGGTGTTCAACTCACTAACACAAATACCATAGTTTACAACTCACTAGCACAAGTACCACAGTGTACAACTCACTAACACAAGAACCATAGTGTACAACTCACTAGCACAAGTACCATGGTGTACAATTCACTAGTACAAGTACCAGAGTGTACAACTCACTAACACAAGTACCATGGTGTACAATTCACTAACACAAGTACCACAGTGTACAACTCACTAGCTCACACAGTGCAAGTGTAGGCAGATATCCTCAAATCAAAGACGGTCTACACAACACAGTGTTGTTACAAACAATCACAGACAAACAACATACAACTTTATCACAGACTTGAATTAGCAAAGTTTGACAAATACTAATATTATTCAATAATTGGAATATAGAAGTTATCCTCTTCCTCAGACTGAGTTCTAACAGTAAACATACATAAAACACCAATAAAGTACAGACTTATATTACAAGATACTTTATTGTTGTAGAAATTTCCCCTTAATGGAACTACCCTCATGATAGTGAAGAATTCTTAACAACTGCCCAGGATAACCTTCCTACATCTCGTCTACACCTGAGACTCATCCTGGGCCTTATATTCTCCTACTCTCCATCCTGCCAGAACCACAACGGCCTAATTTTTTTATATATATTTTATTAAAAAACTTAAAATTCTTTGTTTATTTCTACCCAAGAGTCTTTATTTTTTTTTTGTTAATTTTTCCATTATATTTTGTTCAGGTGGAAGGCGTTTCCCTGACAATGGCGACCTTGCCAGGATACGACTCTTGAGGCTACATCTTCCTGATGGTTCTACTGGTTCGTGAGTATAACATTTAAGATTGAAAAGGGTGAGTTGGTATCTATGAGGTGTCAAGTCATTACTGGTAGTCTGTTTGACTTGCAGTTGTTTGGTTCTTGGGTTGGGTTTAGAAGTTTACTCATATTTTTTTGGACCTGAGGAACTTCCATAATAACCCCTCCTGGGTGAACCGTGTTTATTTATCTCAGTGAAGGCTATTGAGCCCACTAGAGTTTCTTCCAAGTTGGAAATAGTATTTCATTTTCTTCTTATGGGAAGGTTAGAAAGTGTGCGGACGAGGTCCCTCTTTTGAAACAGTCGTTTCAGTTGTTAATTTAAGATCGACTTGTTTGGTTTGTATTACATTTCTTACTATGGATTCGTTAGATTTCTGGTTAAGGGCTGGAAAAGACATGGGATTTACAGGCCAGAATCTTGATAGTTATATTACCGCTAAAATGGCTATAGAACAGGAAAGACTAGCTTAGAAGACTAGGAGGAACAGGAAAGATGAGCTTTAGCTAAACAGGAGGAACAGGAAAGAAGCTTGAGAAAATGAAAGGATTACTCGGAAAAAGACAGAAAGGATAGCTAGAAGACAGAGTTCAGGAAGGAAGTAGCTTTCAAGAAGGAGTTGAAAAGGAAAGACAGGAGTTTAGAACAGTTAAAGGTGGAATTGGAAGCAGGAAAGGTAGAGCTATTAGCATAAAAAGATGAACTAGAATACCTACCCATGAATCTATATTAGGAAAAAGGAACAGAGCAGAGACACGCATATTTTAGCTAAACACCGTAGGGCCAACTGGACAAAGGCTGTTTAAGAGAAGAAACTAGCTCGAGAAGAGAAAAAGGAACAGGAAAGAATAGCTCGAGAAAAGGAAAGGATTACTCGTGAGGACAAAAGAGAACAAGAAAGGATAGCTAGAGAAGACAGAGTTCAGGCAAGGGAAGTAGCCTTCAAGATGAAGGAGATTGAAGAAAAGGCAAAGCAGAGGGAGTTAGAACAGTTAAGGTTGGAATTGGAAGCCAAGAAGGTAGAGCTATCTAAGCATAAAATAAATGAAGGGGTACTAGAATACCCTACCCACGAATCTAATATTAGAATGCCTCAAATACCACCTTTCAAAGAGCAGGATGACATCGTGGCATATATCACTAGATTCGAGAACACTGCCACACTCTGTGAGTGGCCCTCAGATTCTTGGACTACAAGGCTTGGATTACTTCTATCAGGTTCAGCTTTAAACGTATATTCCACCTTACCAGGTGACGTAATCACTGATTATCCTCTACTTAAGAAAGCTATCTTACAGGCTTTCAAGAAAACCACCCATCATTACAGGTCTGAGTTTCGGCACACTAAAATATCCCCCAATCAGAATTATATGCAGTATCTGACAACACTTTTCAGATTGTTTGATTGTTGGATTGATAGTGCCGAAGTTGATCATGACTGAGTCATTACGCGACCTGATGGTAAGAGACCAATTTCTTTCTTCTGTTAACTCTGACTTACGTATTTTTATTAAAGAACGCGACGTTCACACTGCTTCTGAAATGGCACAGGCGGCATATATATATGCCTGCGCTCATAATAACTACCCTAAAGAGCGTAGTGGATATAAATCTGTTGTACCTAAACAATTTGAGTTATCGAAACCCTTTACCTCTAAGAAATTCCCAGTAAAATGTTACAACTGTAACGAATTGGGACACAGACGTCCAGACTGTCCCAAGAAAAAAGGTGAGAATATTGGAAAGTGTTTCACCGAAGCTAATATTAACGCACCTTTTAGTGAAGGTACTGTTAATGGCATGAATGTTTCCACCATTCTTAGAGATACTGGGTGTTCTTGTATTGTTATTTCGAGTAAACTCTTTCCTAACTTAGATTCAACTCGGTATAAAAGTACTAAATTAACTGACTATTTAGGAAGAAGTGATGTGTTTCCTATTCTCAGATGTTTCATTAACTGCAAATGGTTTACTGGTTGGGTAGAGGCAGTGGTGGCCCCAATAACTTCATGTTCTGTTTTTGTTGGGAACATTGAAGGGCTACCTTCTCATCCGAATTAGACTGTGTAAGGTTTTCAAATGATTCCGGAAAAGATGTTGAACTTAATACTTCTGTTTCTTCACTAGCTTCTCCAGAAGTGATTCAACGGGATTACTCAATGCTGAGTTCTGATAATCGGGAAGTTCCGGTAAAAACCTTAGAGAGTCAGTCATCAAACCAATCTGCACAGAAACTGATGAAATACCACAGGTGACTGAATCTTCCCCACAACTGGACGCGGTTAACGTCCTTACCAGAGCTCAATCTAAGGTAAAACCAATACATCCTTTAGTACTTTCCAAAGGAAAACCTATTGAGCTGTCACACCTAGATTTGGAAGGTCTCCAGAAGACTTGTCCTTCCTTAGAGGAAACCCGAAATCTAGCATTAAATGACAATGTGATTAAAAGAAAGAAGTTTAGTTATAAATTTGAGTTCAAAAATAATCTTCTATACAGGACTATAGTGACTGCTGACAATCCCAATGAGGTGGGAAAAAGTCTATTAGTCATTCCTAGGGATTGTCGTGAGACTATTTTGAAAATTTCTCATGACCTGCCTGTCTCTGGCCATTTCTCCCATAGGAAGACCTATGAAAAGATCAAAGACTTGTACTTCTGGCCTGGGATGTCCTCTGACATCTATAAGTACTGTAGATCATGTCACGTATGTTAACTTTCCTCTCAAAAGGGTAGAACTAAGAGGGTTCCCATGGTCAAAATGCCAATTTTTTCAGTTCTGTGAAGGCTAAACTCAGACTCGGGTCAATCTTGTACCCCAAGATGAACCAAGGCTCGTTCCTCCTTAGGAAAATTACGAAGAATAGAAAAAAGACAAAATAACAAGAAAATAATCACTTTATTAAATTGAAAGATTTATGAAATAATAAAAACTTAAACATGAATAGTAAACAAACCCTATCGTGAATAAAAATGAAAAATAAAAATAGACAAATAAGACTACGTTGCAACAGCTAATTTTACAGAGTGTAGTGTAAACGGACGTGTCGTGTTCTTGACACCTCAGTGCTACACTTTTCTGAACTCCTTGCTGGTATTCACTTAATAGATGACGGTGGCAATATTGTGACTTGCATCGATGTGGCCCTTGACACATGGGTCGCTGTGACTCAGGTGGCCCACGGGGTTGACTCAGGTGGGGTCCGCTGGTGACTCAGGTGGGGTCCGCTGGTGACTCAGGTGGGGTCCGACTGGTGTCCCGGGACTCAGGTGGGGTCCGCTGGTGACTCGGTGGGTCGCTGTGAGGTGGGCCTGACCGGGGTCCGCTGGTGACTCAGGTGGTCCGCTGTACTAGGTGGGGTCGCTTGACTGGTGGTCGCTGGGACCAGGTGGCTGCGCCTGATGATAGTGTTACTGCAGATGTGGGCTGTATAAAAGTTAATGATTCAGTCTCAAAACTCGTGTGAGACGGGTCCTTCAATCTCCCTCAGCGTTGTGCCAGGTGGCTCATTCTGGGACCGACGGCTATAACATGGAGAAAGACACGAATTACTCACCATTCTGATACACATTCTTATAATAGGCATAAGGCCTTCTAAAAGAAATGGTGAGACAAAATTATGCTAGTCAATACAAGGCAAGGGCAGAGCCACATTAAGTACTCCAAAAATGAGTGAAGCTCATAACAAAATAATAACGAGTGAGGCTCGTAAAATACTATAAGACAGAAGTGGCTGTGAAGACTTACAGTGGAGACGGGAGCTGTTAGTCGAGTGATTATCCCTTGGCCGGAGTCCAGCATGTCACCTCTCTCCGGGTAGAAGGATGGGGGGGGGTACAGCTGGAGCTAGATACTTACCCCACCTCAACGAGCAGACTACCACTACTAGCACTTATACAGACATTCACACTTCCTTCACTTCTATCTATGGACTTTTCCCTCACAAATTCCATTTGCTAGAGTTGCAGTGGATATAGTTGGTCCCCTCACTCCTCGTTCATCAGGAGGTCATAAGTATATTTTGACTATGATAGACTATGCGTCCAGCTTCCCTGAGGCGGTACCCTTAAAATCCATCACGTCCATAGAAGTAGCTGAAGCTTTACTGTGTATTTTTTCACGGGTCGGTATTCCTCGTGAAATTCTGTCTGATCAAGGGACTCAATTCACATCAGAAGTGATGGAACAAGTATATCAACTTGTGGGTGTTAACCCGCTTTTCACTACACCTTATCATCCAATGTGTAATGGAAGAGTGGAACGTCAACATGCCATCCTTAAGTCTATATTAAAGAAACACTGTATTCTTAAACCAACTGACTGGCATAGATATCTACCATGTGCTCTCTTTGCAATGCGGGAGATTCCGAGTGACTACGTTCCCTTGAATTACTTATGAAACAGGCTGTGGACCCTATATCCTGAATGAACTATGGTTAAAGATATTAAACCTGAAGTTCAAAACACTTACCAGTTTCTCCTAGACCTTAGGGAAAGATTGGAAGAAACTGCGGATTTGGTTGTCAAAAACCTTAATGTGTCTATGGAAACTTACAAGACATATTTTGACCATAAGAGCTCCCAACGTAAGTTTAATGTTGGTGATGAGGTACTAGTTCTTTTGCCGGACAAATCCAACAAAATATTATTACCTGGCGAGGGCCGTATAAGGTAACCAAGGTCTATAATAAGGTAGATTACATCTTGGATGTCAAGGGTAAGGAAAGATTGTACCACGTCAATATTTTAAAACGGTATCACCGTAGAGAAGTTAACCTTTGCTTAAACACCTTTGATGAAGACACTTTGTCTTACAGCTTAGTTAGCTGTCATGATTCTTACGAATGTAAAATTTGTATTATAGATGACGAGTCTCTCACAGAATCGAAGGAACTACTGGATATCTTAACTGATGATTCTGCCACCCATAACTCAAATGTCAACATCAACAGTGAACTATCGTGTAAACAAAAGTCTCAAGTAAGTGCCATAGTAAATACGTTTTCAGATGTATTCACAGAAATCCCAGGACTTACCACTACTGTTATACACAAGATTGAATTATCAGCTCAGGAACCAGGCAGACGGAAAGTCTATCCTGTCCCTGTTCACTTACGACAAACATTTGATAACGAAGTGGACAAACTCTTAAAGTAATTAAGGGACGTGAGTTTGGGAAAGGATGGGGGCTGTGGGCCCGTATATATCGCACTATGTGCAGGAATCGTTTAATATATGGGAGGGAGTGGGATTGATCTTTTCAGAGGGGTACAGGAACTTGAGTGTGCAGGGTTTATTGGGAGACAGATAAGGTCTTGAAAGGGCTTGACAGAGGCGCTGGTGGAGCATTGGGTAGGTGTGGTGGAGTGGCATAGGTAGATAGGTAGATAGGGGGGGTTAATCCCTTTGGGGTCAGGGGACGGATGACATCACAGTTGGGGGACCGGGTGACTGTCTAGATTAATAGTGTGTTGGAAGTGGATGTGTGTGTGGTTGAGTGAATGTGAGGTTGGGGTATTTGTAGGGGGGAGGGGGGAGTAAGGGGTTTTGCAGGGGTTTGGCAGGATCCTCTGGTGCAGGGGGGCATGGTGTGGTTTGGTATGGTGTGAGTGGTAGTGACAGTGGTATGAATGTCTTGGACTATACTTTGTACAGAGATGGTAATGAAACAAGGGTAGTAGGCTCCGTGGAGTTAAGGAGTCTGGAAACCTTGTGTGGTAGGATATTATTTTGTGCTCAGTAGAATCACTGTTATTGTAGACTCTGTATAATTATTTGGGTTGTGTTATTTGTTATTTGTTACTTGTGCACACTGTATTTTATTGCAGTATTCCTGCATATCCTTAGGACTAGAGCTAATGTTATTGTGGACTTGGTATTGTATTATTTGGGTTTGTTATTTGTGGACACTGTATTAAGCATAAGGGGGGAAGGGGACAGGAGTTCACTGATTGTAGATAAATGGTTAGGGGTATAGTTTCTGATATATACCTTGATTATCAAAAGGAAATTGCTGGTGTACAATTTGTAACATGTAATTATTGCACGTTTATGAACTGTAAAATGTATATTAATTTGTGCTCACTGTAAATATTATTTGCAGTCTTCATGGAGTCTTTACTGCATATCCTTAGGACAAGAGGCAATGTTATGGTGGACTGTATTTCATTATTTGGGTTTGTTTTGTGGACTCTGTATTTATTTATAAGGGTAAAGGGGACAAGAGTTCACTGGTGGTAGAGGTAAGGGGTTTTAGGGTTTTTAGGAGGATATAGTTTTCTGACATATTCACTGCTTAATCAAAGAAATTTGCTGTTGCACAATTTGTAATATGTATTTTGCATGTTTATGACTTATAAATGTATATTTATCGGAACTAATAAAATGTAAAAAAAAAAAAAACTCTTAAAGTTAAAGATTATAGAACCTTCTAAATCAGCTTTCTGTTCTCCAGTTGTAATGGTTAAGAAACCAGATAATTCTTACAGACTGGCCCAAGATTTTCGTTATTTAAATACCATTACTAAATGGGATGCTGAACCCATGCCAGTAATTGATCATGACTTGTATAGATTCCATGACTGTAAGTTCTTCTCTGAATTAGATATCTGGCAAGCATACCATCAGGTGTCTTTACACCCGGACTCTAAACCATACACTGCTTTCCCCACTCATAGAGAACTAATGCAATATCGCACAATGCCTTTTGGTTTGGTTACCGCATGTGCCACTTATATTAGGCTTATGAGAATAGTCCTCTCTGACTTAAAGAATGTTTCTGTGTATCTTGATAACATTTACATCATTACGCATGTCTGGGAAGATCATCTTTCAACACTGTCGCTTGTTTTAAAGAGACTAAGAGCTCATGGCCTTACAGTCAAACCTCAGAAGTGTTTTCTTGGTTTCTTCAAAATACAATACTTGGGGTTCATTATTTCAGACAATTCTTTATCGCCTATTCCTAACAAAACTAAAGCTGTTCTTGAATGCACTTTTCCTAGTACAAAAAAGTTGCTAAGAAGTTTGCTTGGATCTGTAAACTTCTACAGAAGTTTTGTGCCTAATTTAAGTAGTCTGACTTCCATTCTCACAGACTATTTAAAAAAGAATGTGAAAGAACCACTGGTTTGTTCTGATGAAGCAAAACAAAGCTTAAAACAAATTAAAAGAATATTTTCGAACCTTCCTGTCCTAAAATTACCAGATGTTAACGAAGTCTTTTGTCTCCGAACAGATGCCTCTCATTCTGGACTCGGTGCTGTGTTACTTCAGTATTACGATGAGACTCCGTTCCCGGTATCTTGTGCCAGTAAGAAGCTTCTACCACGGCATGAAAGATACTCTACTGTGGAAAAGGAATGTTACGCCTTAGTGTGGGGTATAAGTAGGTTCAAATACTACTTGTATGGGAAACCCTTCATACTTGAAACTGATCACAAGCCACTCATGTATTTAGAAAACTTCAAAGGTACAAATAGCAGACTCTTGAGATGGGCTTTGGCTATTCAGGCCTACAAGTTTAAGGTTATTTATATCTCTGGCTCTGAAAACCACTTTTCAGATTGGCTGAGCCGAGGTTGTACATAGTGCTTTTCCCTCTGTTTAACTTATTACCTTCGACCATAAGTTTTGGAAAGGGGATATTGTGAGGGAAAAGTGAAGTATAATTGGGGGTTAAGGTTGTTAGTCTGCCGGCGATCATTCACGGGTTCAGCCGGTGCTTCCCTCTAGCGGGCCGAGGCAGAACCCCCTTTTCTGGTAGTTACCTTACCTGGTGAACAGCGAAACTGTGAGAGTCACTACACCTCCACACTTCTCCTGATCAGGTAAGGTGCTCTACCAGGTTTTTATTGTGTTTGTGGTTGTTTTATGGTTACCAGTAATGTCTTCCATCTTAAAGTGAACATACTATCCTTTTTCTTTCTTACGTGTTATGTTTGCTTACTTGTGGTAACCATTATATTTCTCTTTATCAGCTGTGCTGCTGGCCTGGTCAACTAGATGTACGTCTCTCTGACTTAGCTACTTTTGTCTACTCTTCCGCTTCTACGTCTTACGTACCTCGACCAAGTGGCATACGAGAATTCTTAACAACTGCCCAGGATAACCTTCCTACATCTCGTCTACACCCGAGACTCATCCTGGGCCTTATATTCTCCTACTCTCCATCCTGCCAGAACCACAACGGCCTATTTTTTTATACATATTTTATTAAAAAACTTAAAATTCTTTGTTTATTTAATACCCAAGAGTCTTTAATTTTTTTTTATTAATTTTTCCATTATATTTTGTTCAGGTGGAAGGCTACTGCTACTACTACTGCTGCTACTACTACTGCTACTGCTACTACTATACTAAAGCTACTACTATTAAAGCTACTACTATTAAAGCTACAACTGCTACTACTACTACTACTTCTGCTACTACTACTACTGCTACTACTACTGCTACTACTACTACTGCTACTACTACTACTAAAGCTAATATAGCTACTACTACTTCTGCTACTACTACTACTACTACTACTCTTACTACTACTACTATTATGATTATTATTATTATTATTATTCAGGAATAGAGAAATTTCAAAGTCAGCATCAGTTCATTATATTCCACAACACTATTGGACTTACACCATTGAACTTACACTATTGGACTTACACCATTAAACTTACACTATTGGACTTATAAAATCTTCAAATTATACTAGATAGAGCGAAGAAGGTAAGAATGTTTAATAATTCACAGCTGGAAAACCGTGGCAGGGCTGGAAAGACAGAAATGCCAGACACTGCAGGCACTAGTGCCAAATATGATGACTGAAACAATCATTTACAACAGCAGGAGACAGGTTAGAGGCAACAAAATACCTCAGATGAAAAGCAGGACTACAATAAATGTACTAAGAGAGAAACGTTGAAGAAACTCTTGATCAGCTGGACGGAAGTATACAATGATGTATACAATGAAACCTCTGGATAATACTTAAGTATGGTTATTAAAACGGTATACAGTACCGACAAGTAGATAAGTAAGACACATGTGCAACTGCAATGTATCTTTATTCCGAAATATATCGACTTCGCATGACAGTGGATGTGCAAGAAGACAGTGCTGGTAGACTTCTTCAGTGTAATACAGAGGAGGAAGCATCAATGATCTTGTGTAGGAGAAATGTTTCGTAATAAAGATACCTGACAGTTAGAGAAGTATCTTACTTATCAATACTTAAGTACTTAAGATAAACCCAGGATGGTTAATAACCCCAGTGTGTGTGTGTGTGTTTGTGTGTGTGTGTGTGTGTACTCACCTAATTGTGGTTGCAGGGGTCGAGACTCAGCTCCTGGCCCCGCCTCTTCGCTGTTCACTACTGGGTCTCTGCTCTCCCTGCTCCATGAACTTTATCATACATTGTCTTAAAACTATGTATGGTTCCCGCCTCCACTATATCGTTCACTAGACTATTCCACTTCCTAACTACTCTATAGCTGAAGAAGTGCTTCCTAACATCCCTTTGACTCATCTGAGTCTTCAGCTTCCAGTTGTGCCCCCTTGTTTCTGTGTTCCCTCTCTGGAACATCCTGTCACTATCTACCTTGTCGATTCCCCGCAGTATTTTGTATGTCGTTATCCTGTCTCCTCTAACCCATCTGTCCTCTAGTGTTGTTAGTCCTATTTCCCTCACCTTTTCTTCATAGGGCAGTCCCCTGAGTTGTGGAACTAGCCTTGTCGCAAACCTTTGCACTTTCTCTAATTTCTTGACGTGCTTGACCAGGTGTGGGTTCCAGACTGGTGCACGGTGTACAGTGTCTTGAACGATTCCTTGTTAAGGTAACGGAACGCTAATCTTAAGTTTGCCAGTCGCCCATATGCTGCAGCAGTTATCTGGTTGATGTGTGCCTCCGGAGACGTTCTTGGCGTTATACTCACCCCAAGGTCTTTCTCCTTTGATGAGGTTTGTAGCCTTTGTCCACCTAGCCTGTACTATGTCAGCGGTCTTCTTTGCCCTTCTCCGATCTTCATGACTTTGCATTTGGTGGGGTTAAATTCGAGAAGCCAGTTGCTAGACCAGATGTCAAGCTTGTCCAGGTCTCTTTGAAGTCCTGCTTGGTCCTCTTCCGATGTAATTCTCCTCATTAATTTCACATAATCTGCGAACAGAGACACTTCTGAGTCTATCCCGTCCATCATGTCATTCACATATACCAAGAATATCACTGGTCCTAGGACTGACCCCTGCGGTACACCGCTCGTCACGGCGCCCACTGTGATACCTCATCACGCACCATGACCCGTTGTTGCCTCCCTGTGAGGTATTCCCTGATCCATTCCAGTGCCCTTCCTGTTATACACGCTTGGTCTTCCAACTTCTTTAATAATCTCATATGAGGAACTGTGTCGAAGGCCTTCCTGCAGTCCAGGAAAATGCACTCAACCAACCCTTCTCTCTCTTGCCTTACCTCTGTTACTTTATCATAGAACTCCAGGAGGTTTGTTACACATGATTTGCCTTCCTTGAATCCGTGCTGTCTGGCGTTGACTATCCTGTTCAGCTCCAGATGCTCCACCATTTTTTCCTGATGATTTTCTCCAAGACTTTGCACACTATACACGTAAGTGTATAGGGACTACGTTGGCCTTTTTCCGTACTTCAGGTAGCTGCCCAGTTTCAAGGAAAGTGTTGAATATTATGGTAAGTGGCACACTGAGAACCTCAGCTCCTTCCCAAAGGACCCACGGGGAGATATTGTCCGGACCCATCGCCTTTGAGGTATCCAGGTCACTGAGTAACTGTGTGTGTGTGTGTTGCTTTAGGAGAATAAAATTTCACACTACTTTTTACATAAACGGTCAAACCTGCGGCAACACACTTACACTCTCCAACACCATAGAATTATGTGGCAGCTTTTGTGAAGGTTTGAAGCTGAGCCACTCAGTGTTTTGAAAGATATTTCAGTCATTCCAGGATGATGTTAATGATTTCAGTAACTTTGGTCATAGGAAATGTTAACATGCCAATTGTTCAATGAGTATGATTCTCGTTATCGTACCAAAACATTAAAAGTTAGAAGCCGATTGGATGAGGCGTTTTTGAGTTATGAGAGAAATAATGTATAACAGTTGGACGAAGAAGAAAAAATAAAGAAAAAATCCTGAAACTTCTTGAAGATCCCCCTTACGAAATAACTAAAAATAATTCATGCAATCTTTTTAAAGCCATCCTACAGGGTTACCTAATAAACTGGACACATTCTTCACTGAATATGAATTATAGATTTTAATCTGCTTTAATTATCGGCCGTTTTGCATTCGCCGGTACTGATGTTATTTGACAGAAGTGAGAGACAGATTGATTGCAAAACCCTGACCTGACCTGACCCAGTGACAACAACTTCATGATCCACCACAAATGATATTTCTTTAATAATTAAGATAACGACCTGATAAATACGGTCACCTCTAGAACCGCTTAATTAGATAATTAGATAATTAGATAAAGCAAAGTAGACGCTGCCAATTATCTAACGAAAGGTAAAGAGTTGCTAGGAAAAAAATCTTAAATAAGTCTCT
>WNWK01030123.1:0-23765 GCA_009830355.1 Cherax destructor
AAATGAACCAATTTATAAAACCCAAAAAAGAAATATTCATTTTTTTTCAAAACTGTTTTAAAAAAACATGATTCATTATTTCCTCTCAACCATGGACTTGCTTGTAAACCTTCTCACATTTTGAAAATAAATTTGGGAGGGTTTAAAAGTTCCATGAATAAATAGACAAAATCTTGTCCAGTTCTAATGCTATATTTATGTTTTTTAATCTTAGTTAAAGACTTTTCCCATTTTACCAAAATTTAATATATATATATATATATATATATATATATATATATATATATATATATATATATTATATATAAGGTGTGTAAAAGAAGAAAATTGAAAGTGAATATAGGAAAGAGTAAGGTGATGAGGATAACAAAAAGATTAGGTGATGAAAGATTGGATATCAGATTGGAGGGAGAAAGTATGGAGGAGGTGAATGTATTCAGATATCTGGGAGTGGACATGTTAGTGGATGGGTCTATGAAGGATGAGGCGAATCATAAAATTGATGATGGGAAAAGGGTGAGGGGAGCACTTCGGAGTCTGTGGAGACAAAAAACTTTGTCCATGGCAGTAAAGAGGGGAATGTATGAGAGTATAGTTATACCAACACTCTTATATGGGTGTGAAGCATGGGTGATGAATGTTGCAACGAGGAGAAGGCTGGATGCAGTGGAGATGTCATGTCTGAGGTCAATGTGGGTGTGAATATAATGCAGAGAAAGTTTGGAAGAGGGAGGTGCGGGATTACCAAAACTATTATCCAGAGAGCTGAGGAGGGTTGTTGAGGTGGTTCGGACATGTAGAGAATGGAACGAGACAGAATGACTTCGAGAGTGTATAAATCTGTAATGGAGGGAAGGCGGTGTAGGGGTCGGCCTATGGAAGGTTGGAAGGATGGGGTAAAGGAGGTTTTGTGTGCGAGGGGCTTGGACATCCAGCAAGCATGTGTGAGCGTATTTGATAGGAGTGAATGGAGACAAATGGTTTTAATACTTGACGTGCTTTTGGGTGTGAGCAAAGTAACATTTATGAAGGATTCAGGAAACCGGCAGGCCGGACTTGAGTCCTGGAGATGGGAAGTACAGTGTCTGCACTCTGAAGGAGGGGTGTTAATGTTGCAGTTTTATAACTGTAGTGTAAAGCACCCTTCTGGCAAGACAGTGATGGAGTAAATGATGATGCATGTTTTTATATATATATATATATATATATATATATATATATATATATATATATATATATATATATATATATATATATATATATATATATATACGTATATATAAAAAATTCCCCCAAAATGCTGACGGATGTGTCTATAAGATTCCCTGTAAAATATCGATAAAGTTTATTATGGTCAAACTGGTAAAAGTCTTGAACTAAGATTAAAACAACATAAATATAGCATTAGAACTGGACAAGATTCTAATGCTCTATTTATTCATGTGAGACTTTAACCATCCAATTGATTTTCAAAATGCTGAGAAGGTTGTATCAAGCAAGTCCATGGTTGAGAGGAATATAATAGAATCATGTTTCATTAAAAGCAGTTTTGAAAATAATATGAATATTTCTTTTGGTTTATATAAATTGGATTCTTTTATAATTAATAAAATTTGGGAAGAATTTAATGATAAATTGGACTAATCTTAATTCTTGGGAAGAGTTTCAGGTCCTTTCTTATTTTCCTCTTCACAGAGTCGTGCGATGTTACGCTACTGTGAGGTGTAGTCTTTGTTAGTGTGATGTGACTGTGAGGTGTATTCTGCCCCTTATATAAGTCCTCTTGTCATGTTTCCTTTTATAGTTCCTTGATAATGTGAATAGTCACGAAAGCGCTTGGAATTCCTCTATTTTTCATAGTGGTTGTCTTGCATATTTTGATATCACCTGATTACTGTGATCTTTTGCAATATATATATATATATATATATATATGTGTGTGTGTGTGTGTGTGTGTGTGTGTGTGTGTGTGTGTGTGCGTGTGTGTGTGTGTGTGTGTGTGTGTACTCACCTAGTTGTGGTTGGGGATCGCGTCATAGCTCCTGGCCCGCCTCTTCACTGGCCGCTACCAGGTCACGCTCACTCCAGAGCTTTATCATACCTCTCCTTAAAGCTATGTATGGAACCTGCCTCCACCCTACATCGCTTCCCAAGCTATTCCACTTCCCGACCACTCATGACTGAAAAATACTTCTAACATCCCTGTGATTCATCTGAGTCTTCAACTTCCAACTGTGTCCCCTTGTTACTGTGTCCCATCTCTGGAACATTCTGTCCTGTCCACCACTTGTCAATTCCTCTCAGTATCTTATATGTCGTTGTCTTGTCCCCCTATCTCCTGTCCTCCAATGTCGTCAGGTCGATTTCCCTTAACCTCTCCTCGTAGGACATACCCCCTTAGCTCCCGGGACTAGTCTTGTTGCAAACCTTTGCACTATCTAGCTACTTTATGTGCTTGGCTAGATGTGGGTTCCAAACTGGTTAGCATACTCAGTATGGGTCAAACGTACACCAGGTATACAGGGTCCCACAGACGATTCTTTGTTAAGATATCGGAATGCTGTTCTTAGGTTAGCTAGGCGCCCATATGCTGCAGCAGTTATTTTGGTTGATGGCGCCTCAGGAGATGTGCCTGGTGTTATACTGACCCCAAAGTATTTTTTCCTTGTGATTGAGGTTTGTGATCTCTGGCCCCCTAGACTGTGCTCCGTCTGCGGTCTTCTTTGCCTTCCCCAATCTTCATGACTTTGCCTTGGTGGGGTTGAACTCAGGAGCCAATTGCTGGACCAGGCTTGCAGCCTCGCCGGTCCCTTTGTAGTTCTGCTGGTCCTCGTCCGATTGAATTCTTCTCATCAACCTCACATCATCTGCAAAGCAGGGACACTTCGGGTCTATTCCTTCCGTCATGTCGTTCACAAATACCAGAAACAGCACAGGTCCTAGGACTGACCCCTGTGGAACCCACTCGTCACCGGCGCCCACTCACAGTGACACCTCGCCACGTACCATGACTCGCTGCTGTCTTCCTGACAGGTATTCCTGATCCATTGTAGTGCCTTCTGTTTATCCCTGCCTGGTCTTTCAGCTTCTGTGTCAGCTGTGTTTGTGTGTTTATGTACTCACCTAGTTGTGGTTGCAGGGTCGATTCGCTCTGGCCCCGACTTTCACTGGCCTCTGCTGGGTCCTGCCTGCGCTATGAGCTTTTGCTTACCTCTTCTTAAAACTGTAATTCTTCCTGCCTCCACTACGTAACTTCCCAAACATTCACTTCCTGACCACTCTGTGACTGAAAATACTTCCCTTCTTTATCCCTGTGATTCATATGGGGTCTTCAACTTCCAGCTGTGTCCCCTTACTGCTGTGTCCCATCTCTGGAACATTCTGTCTCTGTCCACCTTATTGTCAATTCTCTCAATTATTTTATTTGTCGTTATCATGTCTCCCCTATCTCTCTCCTGTCCTCCAGTGTCGTCAGGTCGATTTCCATAACTTACTCTCCTCGTAGGCCATACCCTTAGCTCCGGGAATTGTCTTGTTGCAAACCTTTGCATTTTCTCTAGTTTCTTTACACGTGCTTGGCTAGGTGTTGGTTTCCAAACTGGTTCTGCATATGCAATATGGGCCTAACGTACACAGTGTATATTTGATATCTTCCATACCTCAGGTAATGTCCCTGTTTCGATAGATGTGTTGAATATTGTTTAGGGGTACACATAGCGCCTCTGCTCCCTCTCTCAGGACCCATGGAGAGATGTTGTCCGGCCCCATTGCCTTTGAGGTATCTAAGCTCATCAGTAGCATCTTCACTTCTTCTCAGTTTACTAAGTATTGTGTCCAGCATACTTGGTGGTGTACCCACCTCTTCGTCTTTTCTGGGATCCTTCTGTCTCTCTGTGAACATTTCTTTGAATCTCATGTTGAGTTCTCACATACTTCGTGGTCGTTTCTTGTGATCTCTCCTCCCTTCCTTCCCTTAGCCTGATCACCTGGTCCTTGACTGTTGTTTTCCTCATATGTGGCTGTACAACAGCTTTGGGTCAGGCCCAGCTTTTTGCTGCTATGTGATTTTCATATTGTCATTGGACCTCCCTATGCCCACCTGTGCATATTCATTACTTACTCTGACTGCTCTCCTTATTCTCCTGGGTCCTTTGCCTTCTATGCCTGCTTCCATTCTAGCACACACTTGGTTTTGGCCTCCCTGCCTTTGGGTGAACCACTGGCTCATCCTGACTTTTTCATTATTCCTGTTACCCATGAGTGCAAACCTCTCCTCAACTTCCTTGCATATTGTTGTCACACAATCCATCATCTCGTTGCAGCTTCCTGCAGTTCTGTTCCACTGAACCCCGTTCAGGAAGTTCTTTATGCTCACGGTCCTTTTTCTTGTAGTTTGGTTTCATTTGTCCAGCTCTTCCTGCTTTCCCTTCCACTTATAACTCTACTGTGTATTCGAAGCTTAAAACCACATGATCACTGGCCCCAAGGGTCTTTATGTGATGTCCTCAATATCTGCACTACTCAAGGTGAATATGAGTCCCAGTCTCGCTGGTTCATCCTCTCCTCTCTCTCTGGTAGTGTGTCCTTACGTGTTGGTACATGTTTTCCAGTACCACACCAGCTCATCTTAGCCTCCACGTTTCTTGGCTGGCCCCATGGCAACCAAGTTCTCCCAATCCCGTTCCTTGTGGTTGGTTACCCATGATCAGTAACTTCGCCCTGCTCACATGAGCTCTTCTGGCCACTTCAGCCAGTGTGTCAACCATCGCTCTATTACTCTCATCATACTCTTGCCTTGGCCTCCTGCTGTTCTGTGGTTGGGTTATACATCAATGCAATTACCACCTTGGGACCTGCAGGCTGACGTTCATACTAGCAATCTCTTGCTTTCTGTCTCTCTCCAGTTCATCAAAATCCCATTGTTGTTTGATCTGCAGTGCCTCCTCCAACCCTCTGTGTTTCCTCTGTCTTTCCTCAGGATCCCTGATATCCTGTTGGGAAGATTGCATCGATATCATACGAGCTTGGTTTTCTGTGAGGCTATTATGTCCAGTGATGCCTCTTTGACTCTTTCGTGCCACTCTCCCACTTATTTGTTATTCAGTCAGTGTTGGTGTACCATACCTTCAGTTTCCTCTCCAACACTGTGTTTTGGGGGGTCTTTGGGGTGGGGGAGCTGAGGTGTACTGCAAGTTATAGCTATAGCGGAGTGTTGGGTTGAGGTGTGGTTTGTGTGGGATCATGGCGTGGTGGTTGGTTACAGGGATGGACCAGTGTGCGCCTTGCCTGTATCCACCTGGTTATGGTTTGCAGAGGTCAAAGTCATAACTCCTAGCCCCGCCTCTTCACCTGGCCGCTACTGGGACACGCTCCACTCCATGAGCTTTATCATACCTCTCCTTAAAAATATGTATGGAACCTGCCTCCACTACATTGCTTCCCGAAGCTATTCCACTTTGACCACTTATGATTGAAGAAGCACTTCCTACCATCCCTGTGATTCATTTGAGTCTTGCTTCAACTTCCAACTGTGTCCCCTTGTTGCTGTGGCTCCGATCTCTGAACATTCTGTCTCTGTCCACCTTGCTAATTCCTCTCTGTGTCTTATGTCGTTATCATGTCCCCTATCTCTCCTGTCCTCCAGTGTCGTGAGGTCGATTTCCCTTAACCTCTCCTCGTAGGACATACCCTTAGCTCTGGGATGATACTTGTTTGAAACCTTTTGCACTTTCTCTAGCTTCTTTACGTGCTTGGCTAGATGTGGATTCCAAACTGGTGCTGCTACTTCAGGTATGGACTAACGTACACAGTGTACAGGGTCGAACGATTCTTTATTAAGATGTCGGAATGCTGTTCTTAGGTTAACTTCAAACCCATATGCTGCAGCAGTTATCTTTCTGCCTCATGATTGAGGTTTAGTCTCTGGCCCCTTTGGGCTGTACTCCGTCTGCGGTCTTCTTTGCCCTTCCCCAATCTTCATGACTTTGCACTTGGTGGGGTTGAACTCCAGGGCAATCGCTGGACCAGACTTGCAACCTGTCTTGAATCCCGCTGTAATTCTGCCTGGTCCTCTCGTCAATTGAATTCTTCTCATCAACTTCACATCATCTGCAAGCAGGGACACTTCGGAGTCTATTCCTTCAAAACCATGTCGTTCTTTAAATACCAGAAACAGCACCGGTCCTTGCGGCCCCTGGCGGAACCCCACTCGTCACCGGCGCCCACTCGGCTTACCTCGCCATGTACCATGACTCGCGCTGTCTTCCTGACAGGTATTCCCTGATCCATTGTGGTGCCTTCCCTGTTGTCCTGCTGGGTCCTCCAGCTTCTGCTAATCTCTTGTGTGGAACTGTGTGAAACGCCTTGCCACAGTCCAGGGAATATGCAATCTACCCACCCCTCTCTCTCTCTTGTCTTACTGCTGTCACCCTGTCGTAAACTCCAGTAGGTTTTGTGACACAGAGTTGACCCTGAGTACCGTGTTTGGCCGTCGTTGATAAGCTCATTCCTTTCTGGGTGCTCCACCACTCTTCTCCTGATAATCTTCTCCATGACCTTGCATGTACTATACATGTCAGTGACACTGGTCTGTGGTTTAGTGCTACACATTCCTGTCTCCTTTTTTAAAGATTGGAACTACATTGCTGTCTTCCCATACCTCAGGTAGTTAACCTGTTTCATTCTGGTGTGTTGAAGATTGTTGTTAGGGGGTATACATATCCTCATTCCTCTCTCCAGAATTTATGGAGAAATATTATCCGGCCCCATCGCCTTTGAAGTATCCAGGTCATAGTATCTTCACATCCTCCTCAGTTGTGTGTATTGTGTCCAGCACTTGATGGTGTGCCTCCTCCTTTCTGGAGGGCCTTCTGTCTCCTCTGTGGTGCCACCTCTTTGAATCTCATGTTGAGCTCCTCAACACTTTGCGATTTCTTGACCGCCCCTCGCCTCCAGCCTGATCACCTGGTCCTTATTTGTGTTCTGCTCCACAATGTGACTTCTAGCCACAACAGCTTCAGGTCAGGCAGCTTTCCTTGCTATGTCATTCTCATGCCTGTCGTTGGGCCTCTCCTTCTTACTTACATTGCATATTCGTTTCTGGCTCTACGACTGCTCTCCTTCTGGGTTCTTTGAATTCCTCTTCTTCCATTCCCAGCACACTTGGTTTTGGTCTCCCTGCACCTTTGGGTGAACCACGGAAGATATCTGGCTTTTCGTTGTTCTGTTTCGCCAGATTCATCCTCCTCAGCTTCCTTGCAAATTGTTGTCACATATTCCATCATCTCGTTAACTGATTTCCCTTCCAGGTTCTCTGTCCCACTGAACCCGTTTAGAAGTTCTTCATGCCGCGTAGTCCCCTTTTTTGGTTTGGCCCATTTCTTCCAGCCTATCACCTCCCCATCACCTCTTAACTCTGTGCAATCAAAAGCTTAGAACCATATGATCACTGGCTGAGGACTTTCGTGTGTGATGTCCTCAATATCCACTGTGTGTGTGTGTGTATGTACTCACCCTGTGAGGTGGTTGCAGGGGTCGAGATTCAGCTCCTGGCCCCGCCTCTTCGCTGTCGCTGGGACTCTACTCTCCCTGCTCCATGAGCTTTATCATACCTTGTCTTAAAACCTTATGTATGGTTCCTGCCTCACTATATCGTTCGCTAGACTATTCCACTTCCTAACTACTCTATGGCTGAAGAAGTGCTTCCTACAACAACCCTTTGGCTCATTTGGGTCTTGGCTTGGTGTGTCCCTTTGTTTCTGTGATCCTCTCTGGGTATCCTGTCACTATCTACCTTGTCAATTCCCCGCATTATTTTGTATGTCGTTATCATGCTCCTCTAACCCTTCTGTCCTCCAGTGTTGTTAGTCCTATTTCCCTCAACCTTTCTTCCTTAGAGGCAGTCCCTGAGTTGTGGAACTAGCCTTGTCTGAAACCTGCTGCACCTTTCTCTAATTTCTTGACATCTTGATGGTGTGGGTTCCATACTGGTGCTGCATACTGAGTATGGGCCTGACGTACACGGTCTTGTGATGTCTTGAACGATTCTTGTTAAGGTAACGGAACGCCTAATCTTAGGTTTGCCAGTCGCTCATATGTTGCCGCTGATTTATCTGGTTGATGTGTGTTTCCGGAGACGTGCTTGGCGTTATACTCACTAGGTCTTTCTCCTTTGATGAGGATTTGTAGCCTTTGTCCACTAGCCTGTACTCTGTCGGCGGTCTTCTTTTGCCCTTCTCCGATCTTCATGACTTCACTTTGGGCGGGTTAAATTCGAGAAGCCAGTTGCTAGACCAGATGTCTAAAGCTTGTCCAGGTCTCTTTGAAGTCCTGCTTGGTCTTCATCCATGTCGATTCTCCTCATTAATTTCCACATCATCTACGAACAGAGACACTTCTCAGTCTATCCCGTCCGTCATGTCATTCACATATACCAAGAATAGCACTGCTGGTCCTGGGGCTGACCCCACACGGTACACCGCTCGTCACTGTGATACCTCATCGCGCACCATGACCCGTTGTGAATATTCCCTGATCCATTCAGTGCCCTTCCTGTTATACGCTTGGTCTTCCAACTTCTTTACTAATCTCATATGAGGAACTGTGTCAGAGCCTTCCTTGCAGTCCAGGAAAATGCATGGTCAACCCCACCCTTCTCTCTCTTGCCTTACCTCTGTTACTTTGTACATAGAACTCCAGGAGGTTTGTTACACAGGATTTGCCTTTCCTGAATCCGTGCTGTCTGGCGTTGATTATCCTGTTCTGCTCCAGATGCTCCTACATTCTTTTCCTGATGATTTTTCCAAGACTTTGCACACTATACGTAAAGTGACACCGGTCTATAGTTTAGTGCCTCCTTTCTGTCTCCTTTTAAAGATGGGGACTACGTTGGCCTTTCCATATCTTGGGTAGCTAGCAGTTTCAAGGGATGTGTTGAATATTATGTTAAGTGGCACACTCAGAGCCTCAGCTCCTTCCCGAAGGACCCACGGGGAGATATTGTCCGGGCCCATCGCCTTTGAGGTATCAAGGTCAATGAGTAACTGCTTCACCTCCCCCTCAGTTGTGTGTATGCCCTCCAGCACTTGATTCAACCTTCTTCACGGCTACGACTACTACTACAACTAACCCATCTCTTTGGGTACTTGAACTTACCACTGGGGAATCCGCCTACCAGTGACTATTCCTCGTCTGCTACCCGTCCCATTCAGCTGTCGCCTATTTAAGGCCAAGCCTCTAATATGCCTGATCTTGCCATCTCCAGACCTACGATTGCTGAATACATAACTCCGCCGAGGACTGATTGCCTCATCTTTTATTGCTATAGTTCTACTCTCTTCATATTATGTCCTAGGATTTTGATAAAGCCACTGGATGGCGAAACGTTTACTATAAAGATAATTTCATCCTCCTTCTATCTTTCCTCAGGATCTGATATCCCTGTGGGAAGATTGCGTCTTATTGTCTCATTTAGTTTAGTTTCTGTGACTGTTATGATGTTTCAGGGACATTTCACCTATTCTTTCATTCCCTCTTCATGCTTATTCGTGATTCCATCCACATTGTGCCTGGAAACACTTCAACCTCGTTTCCAGTACTGTGTCCTAGGGGGATCTTGGTGGATTGGAGGGGGTTGTGGGGCAGAATTATAGGGTTGTTGTAGGTGGGGGTTGTATGTGGTTGGAGTGTGGGCCGATGGGGTGGTGTTTGTGATGGGGGTGGGCTAGTTGTGATGGTGGGTTTTACCCAGGTTGTTAGGTGGGGACAGAAATGATGTGTGTGCGTGATGTTAAAATATATAGTTGCCATAGTTAGTTGCTGTGATTTGAGGCCCTCCGTGATTGCTTCCGGTGGGTGTGTTTGTCCTTCTGCTTAGGCCTGGTGCCCTTTGTACCTCACTGTCTCCTCCTCTCTCTCTCTCTTCACTTTCTTATCCTCTCCTTTGGGCCTCCTTTCTTCCTGCATTCTGTCCCGATCTAGGTATACATCCTGATACTCTGAGTCTCGCCTCAGCTGTGCTTTCTCTTGCAGGATCATGGTGCGGGCTGATTGCAGTGAAGATTACTTTGAGGGCCGATTTCTTCCTTGTGTACCACCCGATTCTCCGAAAAATTTGTCTGCCTGGGACGTGTCGCCCCTGTTGCTAGCATGATACCTTTAATCCTTTCTTTCCTCCTGTTTCTTCTCTCATGGGTGACCCCCTTCGACTTTCTTAAGACCGTGATAAAGATCGACTTCTCCCTTTCCTCCTTCCACTGTGTCTCCCTTTGAATCGTCGGGAATGCATTAGCATCTACCAGTTCTCGTGGATTTGTATCCTGTGTTCCTCTGTGTGTCGGCTACTCATTCCCCCTGTCCACTGCTGTATGTTGGGGTCTCTGCGTTTGGTGTGTCTGCTGCTTTGTCTACCCTCTCATGTGTTGTTTCTGCGCCCTCATTCGTTGCTTCTTTGGCGCCCTTTTTGTCCCCTGGCTGCTTTATCTACTCGTGCGTGTTAGTATCCTATATCTTCAATTTACTTGTGTCTGACAGTGCCTGAGCATACAAGAGTTTTTCTCCACATTCCATTGACTGTGTCAGATGCCCCACGTGTGTATGACAGTGCCTGTGCATACAAGAGTTCTTTTTCTTCTCATTCCCTTTGGCTGGTGTTGGTGTCCTGCTCCTCTTGCTTTGGGCCCCACGTGTGTCTGACAGTGCCTGAGCATTCAAGAGTTCTTCTCTTTTCCCCCTTTCCCTTTGACTGTGTCTGATGTACACCCTCCAAGCGCCATTTCGAAAGGATTAATTCGAGCTTCACTTCTAAGATCTGGATCTTGTCTTCTGCTTTTTTTTGCATTTCCCTTTTCTGCTCTCCTCAGCTATCCCCCCTCCTTCCCTCCTGATCATAAATATCCTCCTCCCCATTCCTTCTCCCTTTTATTGAGTTCCTCCTCCCACAGTGGCCTCCCGGGCAACCGTCCCCTTGGGCATCCTTCTCCCAGCCGCCCATTTCCGACGATGTGCCCTTTGGATGTAGTGAGAGTGTCAGAAAGGGAGAGGGAGAGGGTTGGGAGGGTAGAAGAGGGATAGATGGAGGGGGAAGGAGGGGTATAGCTCGGAGGTAGTGTGGTAGAGGGCGGATCAAGCGGGGAAAGGGAGGGATAGAGGGAGAGGGAGAGAGAGAGGGAAGGAGAGAGAGAGAGAGGGAGGGAAAGAGAGAGGGAGGGAGAGAGAGAGGGAGGGAGAGTGAGAGAGGAGGAGAGAGAGAGGAGGGAGGAGGGAGAGAGAGAGGGGAGAGAGAGAGGGGGAGGAGGAGACAGAGTGTGTGTGTGTGCTGTTAGTTAGTTACCATTTGTCCTAGGCACATGTCGATTTGACACTAGGCCTGTTGTATGTATGTGTGTGTGTAAGGAAACACTTGAAATGTTTCCGCCCCGCCGGGAATTAACCCGGGCCCTCCGTGCATCAGGCGAGAGCTTTAGCCATCGGCCACGGGGCCATCAGGCCCCGGTGTGTGGCGCGTGTGCGTGTATGCGTGTGTGTGCGTGTGTGTGTTTGTGCATGTGTGTATGTGTGTGTGTGCGTGTACATGTACGAGAATGACCCAAAGCTGTTGTACAGCCACATCAGAGGAGAACAACAGTCAAGGACCAGGTGATCAGGCTGAGGAAGGAAGGAGGGGAGGTCACAAGAAATGACCGCGAAGTGTGTGAGGAGCTCAACATGAGATTCAAAGGGTGTTTACAGAGGAGATAGAAGGACCTCCAGAAAGGCTGAAGGTAGGGTACACCATCAGGCGCTGGACACAATGCACACAACTGAGGAGGAAGTGAAGAGGCTACTGGCGAGCTAGATACCTCAAAGGCGATGGGGCCAGATAACATTTCTCCATGGGTCCTGAGAGAGGGAGCAGAGGAGCTATGTGTACCCATAACAACAATCTTCAACACATCTATCGAAACAGGGCAACAACCTGAGATATGGAAGACAGCAAATGTAGTTCAAATTTTTAAAAAAGGACACAGAAACGTAGCACTAAACTACAGACCAGTGTCACTGACATGTATAGTATGCAAGGTCATGGAGAAGATCATCAGGAGAAGAGTGGTGGAGCACCTAGAATGGAATGAGCTTATCAACGACGGCAAGCACGGTTTCAGGGACGGGAATCTGTTTCACAAACCTACTGGAGTTCTACGACAGGGTGACAGCAGTAAGACAAGAGAGAGGGGTGGGTAGACTGCATATTCTTGGACTGGAAGAAGGCGTTTGACACAGTTTCACACAATAGATTAGTGCAGAAGCTGGAGGACCAGGCAGGGATAACAGGGAAAGAACTTCAATGGATCAGGGAATACCTGTCAGGAAGACAACAGCGAGTCATGGTACGTGGCGAGGTGCCAGAGTGGGCGCCGGTGACGAGTGGGGTTCCACAGGGGTCAGTCCTAGGACTGGTGCTGTTTCTGGTATTTGCGAACGACATGACGGAAGGAATAGACTAAGTGTCCCTGTTTGCAGATGATGTGAAGTTGATGAGAAGAATTCAATCGAACCAGGCAGAACTACAAAGGGATCTGGACAGGCTGCAAGCCTGGTCCAGCGATTGGCTCCTGGAGTTCAACCCCACCAAGTGCAAAGTCATGAAGATTGGGGAAGGGCAAAGAAGACCCACCAATCACATCTCCTGAGGCGCACAGCAACCAAATAACTGCTGTTGCATATGGGCGCCCTAGCAAACCTAAAAACAGCATTCTGACATCTTAATAAAGAATCGTTCAGAACCCTGTATACTGTGTACGTTTGACCCATACTGGAGTATGCAGCACCAGTTTGGAACCCACACCTCAGCCAAGACGTAAAGAAGCTAGAGAAAGTGCAAAGGTTTGCAACAAGACAGTCCCGGAGCTAAGGGGTATGTCCTACGAGGAGAGGTTAAGGGAAATCGACCTGACGACACTGGAGGACAGGAAAGATAGGGGGGACATGATAACGACATATAAGATACTGAGAGGAATTGACAAGGTGGACAGAGACAGAATGTTCCAGAGATGGGACACAGCAACAAGGGGACACAGTTGGAAGTTGAAGACTCAGATGAATCACACGGATGTTAGTAAGTATTTCTTCAGTCACAGAGTGGTCGGGAAGTGGAATAGTTTGGGAAGCGATGTAGTGGAGGCAGGTTCCATACATAGCTTTAAGAAGAGGTATGATAAAGCTCATGGTTCAGGGAGAGTGACCCAGTAGGGGCCGGGTGGAAGAGGCGGGGCCAGGAGGTATGACTCGACCCTGCAACCACAACTAGGTGATACACACACACACACACACACACACACACACACACACACACACAACAAGGTTGAAGGTTTGGTACACAAATGCGGATGGAATTACGAATAAGTATGAAGAGTGGAATGAGAGAATAGATGAGGCATCCCCAGACATCATAGCGATCACAGAAACTAAACTAAATGAGACAGTAACAGATGCAATCTTCCCACAGGGATATCAGATCCTGAGGAAAGATAGGAGGAGCAGGGTGGAGGGTCGCACTGCTTGTAAGGCACCGCTGGAGATTCGAGGAAATGGTAGGAGTGGAGGGGGTAGAGAACGGATTCATAGTAGGTACCATCCAGTCTGGGAGCATAAGATAATCATTGCAGTGATGTATAACCCACCACAGAACTGCAGGAGGCCAGAAGAAAACGATGAGAACAACAGAGCGATGGTGGACACCCTGGCGGAGGTGGCAAGAAAAGCACACATGAGCAGAGCGAAGCTACTGGTCATGGGAGATTTCAACCACAGGGAGATCGACTGGGAGAACCATGAACCACGTGGGGTCCAGAAACTTGGAGACCAAGATGATGGACGTGGTACTGGAAAACCTGATGCACCAACATGTCAGGGACACGACCAGAGAGAGGAGAGAAGATGAACCAGCAAGACTGGACCCTTTATTCACCCTGAACAGCTCAGATATTGAAGACATAATGCATGAGAGCCCCTGGGAGCCAGTGACCATATGGTGCTTAGCTTTGAGTACATTGTAGAGCTATAGGTGGAGAGGGAAACAGTACCGATAGAGACAAACCAGACTTTAAAAGAAACTACACGGGCATGAGGAATTTCCTGCAGGACATTCAGTGGGAAAGGAAATGGAAGGACTGACAATAAATGAAATGATGGAATACGTAGGGGCAAAGTGCAAGGAGGCAGAGGAACGGTTTATACCCAGAGGCAAAGGTTTAAATGGGAAGGCCAGAAAGAGCCCCTGGTTTACCCAAAGGTGCAGGGAGGCAAAGAATCAGAGTATCAGAGAATGGAAACGGTACAGAAGGCAAAGAACCCAAGTAAACAAAGAGATTAGTAGAAGAGCTAGAAACGAGTATGCACAAGTACGGAGGGAGGCCCAGAAACAGTACGAAAACGACATAGCATCGAAAGTTAAGTCCGACCCGAAACTGATGTTCAGTCACATCAGAAGGAAGACAACAGTCAAGGACCAGGTGATAAGGCTGAGGAGAGAAGATGGGGAACTCACAAGTAATGATCAAGAGGTATGTGAGGAGCTCAACTTGAGGTTTAAGGAAGTATTCACAATGGAGGAAGGAAGGCAGCTGGGTAGACAGGACATGGTTCGTCACCAACAAGGATGTACCAAGTGCTAGAGGGCATACACACAACTGAGGAGGAAGTGAAGCAGTTACTCAGTGACCTCGATACCTCAAAGGCGATGGGTCCGGACAATATCTCCCCGTGGGTTCTTCGGGAAGGAGCTGAGGTACTGAGTGTGCCACTTACCATAATATTCAACACATCCCTTGAAACTGGGCAGCTACCTGAGGTATGGAAGAAGGCCAACGTAGTCCCCATTTTTAAAAAAGGAGACAGAAAAGAGGCACTAAACTATAGACCGGTGTCACTTACATGTATAGTGTGCAAAGTCCTGGAGAAAATCATCAGGAAAAGAATGGTGGAACACCTTGAGCGGAACAGGATAATAAACACCAGACAGCACGGATTCCGGGAAGGCAAATCCTGTGGAACAAACCTCCTAGAGTTCTATGATAAAGTAACAGAGGTAAGGCGGGAGAGAGAAGGGTGGGTTGATTGCATTTTCCTGGACTGCAGGAAGGCCTTCGACACAGTTCCTCACATGAGATTAGTAAAGAAGTTGGAAGAACAAGCAGGTATAACAGGAAGGGCATTGGAATGGATCAGGGAATACCTCAAAGGGAGGCAACAACGGGTCATGGTGCGTGGTGAGGTATCACAGTGGGCGCCTGTGACGAGCGGTGTACCAGTCCTAGGACCAGTGTTATTCCTGGTATATATAAATGACATGACGGACGGGATAGACTCAGAAGTGTCTCTATTCGCGGATGATGTGAAAATAATGAGGAGAATCACATCGGAAGAGGACCAGGCAGGGCTGCAAACAGACCTGGACAAGCTCGACATCTGGTCTAGCAGATGGCTTCTCGAATTCAATCCCTCCAAATGCAAAGTCATGAGGATCGGAGAAAGGGCAAGAAGACCGCTGACAGAGTACAAGCTAGGCGGACAAAGGCTACAAACCTCGGCAAAGGAGAAAGACCTTGGAGTGAGTATAACGTCAAGCACGTCTCCGGAGGCACATCCAACCAGATAACTGCTTCAGCATATGGGCGTCTGGCAAACCTTAGATTAGCGTTCCGTTACCTTAACAAGGAATCGTTCAAGACACTGTATACCGTGTACGTCAGGCCCATACTAGAATATGCAGCACCAGTCTGGAACCCACACCTGGTCAAGCACGTAAGGAAACTAGAGAAAGTGCAAGGTTTGCGACAAGGTTAGTTCCACAACTCAGGGTCTGTCTTATGAAGAAAGATTGAGGAAATAGGACTAACAACACTGGAGGAAAGAAGGGTCAGAGGAGACATGATAACGACATACAAAATACTGCGGGGAATTGACAAGGTAGATTGGGACAGGTTGTTTCAGAGAGGGAACACAGAAACAAGGGGACACAACTGGAAGCTGAAGACTCAGATGAGTCAAAGGGATGTCAGGAAACATTTCTTCAGCCACAGAGTAGTCAGGAAGTGGAATGGACTAGAGAAAGATATAGTGGAGGCAGGAACCATACATAGTTTTAAGACAAGGTATGATAAAGCTCATGGAGCAGGGAGAGCAGAGACCCAGTAGCAGACAGCGAAGAGGTGGGGCCAGGAGCTGAGTCACGACCCCTGCAACCACAATTAGGTGAGTACAATTAGGTGAGTACACACACACACACACACACAAACAAAGAAGAATTAAATCAGATGAGGATCAGGCAGGACTTCAAAGATACTATCCTTCCTGGTGGAATATTCAATCGGAAACGTTTTAATGTTCCCCCTGATCAATATGAGGACTTTGTTGCACATGTGACTGACTGGTATAATTATTATGAGTGTTCCTCTGTTGAGACCTTTAACAATGACCTTGTGAGCAGTGTTCAGAACTACTTAGAGCCGCCTCAAAAACCTCCTGGAACTCTTAACCCATCCAACTTCCATAACAATCATACCTCCTATAATAACCATACTTATTACAATGATCTTAAACTTCGAACACTGAAACGTACTGCTCGCAGACTAGGCCTAGCCTATAGAAAACATCGTACCCCTGGAATGCTGAAGCTCTTTCAAACTGCCCTTGCTGCTGCCAGAGAGCGTATGACAGAGCTGCGGCAAACTGACTGGGAAAAATTTGTCAATGGTCTCAATGCTCACACCCCACTTAGCCGAGCATGGAGGGACATAAATAGAATTAAGGGTAACGGAACTGGTCAGATAGCGCACCCTCATCCCTTACATAGGGCGAATGAGCTAGTCAGTGCTTGGGCTGTTACATCAAGCTATGAAAATCTTCCAGTACCACACAGGCAAAATAAAATGACAAATATGATGCTAGGGAGAGACTTGTTTGTTTTATGCTCAACAAGGAAGATGACTGTAACATTCCTTTCACTGACTTTGAACTTGATGCAGCACTAACTTAGGGCAACTCCACGTCGCCTGGTGAGGATGGTATTACCTACAATATACTAAGATTGCTGTGTCGAGTACAACATGAGCTATGTAACTGGGAAGCTCCCTAAATCTTGGACCAACAGCCTCATCATTCCCATTCCTAAGCCCAATCAACAAAATTCATTTCGCCCAATATCTCTTACTAGCTGCTTATGTAAAACATTTGAGAGGATGATTCTGAATCGTCTCATGTACAGAATCAAATTTTTTTGTCCCCCCGATTGCATGGTTTCATGCATGGAAGGAGTGTGCACCATTGCATAGCTACCTTTCTCACTCTGCACACTGACAGCTCATACACTACCTTCCTTGACCTTAAATCTGCTTTTGATGTTGCCAACCGACATGTAATCATTAGTGAACTTGCCAGAATGGATGTTGGAGGATGGCTTCTCCGCTGGATTAAAGGCTACCTGTCCAACAGAAAGTCTTCTGTGTTGTTCCAGGGGCATAGAAGTATAACTAAAGACTTTGAATTAGGAACCCCACAGGGAGGTGTGCTCAGTCCCACTCTATTCAATATTCTAATTAATGCCTTACTTAATGCTATGCCTAGCCAGCCCCATCATTATATGATCAGTTTTACTGATGATATAATGATTCGCACCACCGGATTCTCCAACACCCAAAACATCCTTAACCATGTACTAGCCTCGTGTCAGGACCTGGGGTTGATAATCTCTACTGATAAAACAAAGATACTCAATAGGCGTCCACCTCGACAGAGAGGCACAGTTCGCCAGATCCAGTTGCATGATGGGTCTCTTCTAGAATATGTAAACAGATACAGGTATCTAGGCTTTGAGGTCCCACTACTTGGACCTGTTGTAATGAGACTTTGTCGTCAATACAAAGAAAAGGGTGAAAGCACTTAGAGTTGTAACAGAGTTTCACCCAGGTATGGTGCTAATGTTAAAATTGTGAAAATTATGTATCTTGCTTATATTAGATCATTGGTTGATTATGCTGCGCCACTACTTGCTCTTGTGTCTGACTGGAAGCTTGGAGGGCTGGAAAAACTTCAGAACGAAGCAATGAGGATCATTTTAGGATGCCCTCGTACTGCCAAAATTTTAAATATGCAGAAAGAACTTGATATTCCAAGCATCAGAGATCGTGTTACTGAAAGAAATATCCTAATTGGGGTTAATATGCTCAGGCAAGCCCATTCAAACCCCTGCACAGAAGCCCTCCAAACTTTCCTCAGCACTGGTGAACATCCCTCCAGATGGATCGAAAAAACTGGAACCGACCTCCGCATGAATCAGATACATGATCTGTGGCAAGTAAGGCAACAGCGGCACTTCTCCGCTCCATGGAATATTACCCCATTCCAAACTACCATCCCTCCATTTCCCCCAGAACTACTTCTTAAATCACAACCAAAGCTTCGCCTTGAAGCCAAACATGATGCCTTAAGCTGTATTGATAATTTAGCCAAACAGCACACTCACAAATTATTTACGTTGATGGTTCTGTTCACCAATCCACTGGTGCAGCTGGTAGTGCTGCTGTTGTCATGGAAAAATAAACACATAAGCAGTATAATGTGATCCTTTATTGACAACGTTTCGCCCACGCAGTGGGCTTTATCGAGTCACAGACAGATCTACCTGGAAAATGAGCAACATGGAGATATATATAGGGTACAGTCAGGTGGAGAATGCTGGGTCAGGTGGAGAAAGCTGCATGTGAGTCTTAAAAGTAGTGTGATAGTTGAAAACATAGGTGACTTAAAGGACCTGCTCTCAAGCTCTCCAACACGAACTCAACCAGGTTGAGCCATCAATCCAGTTTACACTAGAAGAAGAAGTCGACAACACTCTTCCTTTCCTTGATGTTCTTCTCTGCAAAGCTGACCATGAACTTCGTTTTAAAGTCTATCGAAAACCTACCAATCAACACGATCTTCTCCACTTCTACTCTCACCACGACACCAAAATTAAACGTGGGTAATTATAGGCTTTTTCCTGCGCGCACTCAGAATCTGCAGCAGTGAGTTCCTTGAAGAAGAATGCTCCCTCATTGAACAAGTTTTTCTAAACTTCACTATCCTCGTCACTTCATTAGAACGCAGACGACGGGCATTAAACATCTTCAACACACCCAGAGAAGACACTGCTGAGAAGAGATACATAGTCCTTCCCACCAACTCCATTTCCAAACAAGTTTCCAACATTTTTCTAAGACCTCATTCCGAGTATCCACCACATCCACCACCATTAAGGACATTACCAGTAACAGACAGGAAAAGCTTCAATCCACGGCAGGGGATACACAATCCCTTGTAATGGCTGCAGCAAATTATACGTTGGCGAAACATCCAGAGACCTACAAACACGCATTTCAGAACACCAGTACGCAGGCAGATCTGACGACTCAAGAAATGCCTGTGTTCAACACCGAAATTTACACAACCATTTAATCAACTACAGAAACGCAAGATCATCGCCAGAGAAGACAACACGCAATACCGAAGAATCAGAATCATCACTCATCTGTATATCCAACAACTTCAACCAGAACAACGGCTTCTACAACATAGCTGAACCTATTGCCAAGAAACTTCTTCAACGCTATCCCACCTAGAACTCAAGAATGGTACACTGCAGGTCCTTTAAGTCACACTATGTTTTCAACTATCACACTACTTTTAAGACTCACATGCAGCTTTCTCCACCTGACCCAGCATTCTCCACCTGACTGTACCCTATATATATCTCCATGTTGCTCATTTTCCAGGTAGATCTGTCTGTGACTGATAAAGCCACTGCGTGGGCGAAACGTTGTCAATAAAGGATCACATTATACTGCTTATGTGTTTATTTTTCCATTGTGTCGGTATTTTATACCATTTATTTCCATGCTGTTGTCATAAAAGAGTGATGGTCTCTTAAAGAAATTGGAGCACGCATCAATAACGGGCCTCTACCCTTCACACAGAACTGTTTGCCATACTCCTTGCACTCAAATGCGTCCATGTATCTAAGGTTGACTCTCTAATTGTAACTGATTCTCTGTCATCCATAAATGCTCTCAACTCATCAAGTATAACTTTAGCATGCTTGTGTCAGAAGCCAGACACAAGTATGGTAGGATTGTGATAGTAGAGCCCAGAGTACAAGCTGTGGATTCCATCTCACATTGGTCTTCAGATGCATGATAGAACTGATAAATTGGCTAAGTTTTATGCTTTCAAAGAGGGGTAGATTACAATCTTGGCTTGTCAGTTAGCAGTTTGAGAACAATAATACGAAAAGAACTTCAACTGAATTTTATTGACTTAAAACTCAGGGAGATTGACATCAGTCAGTCCATCTATCATCATTCTATCATGCAGGAGGAGCCCATGTCTATGGTGCATCCAACAAAATAAGCAGACTCTTGGATGTCACTACCGCCCGCCTCCGGCTGGGTTACAAGTATCTTTGGCAGGGTAAATCACCACCACCAGATGTTGACTAAACAAAATGTAAACTTTGCCAGTTGGATTATTGTCACACCCTGCGTCATTATGTACTGGAGTGCGACAAAATTAATGAATTCAGAGACAACTCACTCAGAAATGTTCAAGATATGTCAAAGTATTTTATCCAGAGTGGTATATTACAGACCATTCTGGAAAAATACCCTGACTTTGCTCCCTGTAAATAAAGCATTGCCACGTGTGTGTGTGTGTGTGTGTGTGTGTGTTAATTGACATTTTGTCCTATGCACATGTCGATTGAAGGCTGGGCCTGTTTGTGTGCGTGTGTGTGTATATATATGTATATATGTGTGTGTATGTGTATGTGTGTGTTTTGTGTATGTGTGTATGTGTATTATATTGTGTGTGTGTGTGACCCAACAATTAAAATTTGCACCAAGAACTCATTACAGTTGTGACCGGGTGTAGACTAGTGAATTTTATTGCTTATAATTTGTTATGATTTAACCCTTTTTAAAAGTAAGTAAGTAAATTTTTTTTCATGTTTTTTTTTCCTTTGTAGCTTGTGAGTTCATTACCTTTGTAGCTTGTTATTCATTACCTTTTTTAAATCGCTCAGCTATCAAAACTTTGGGGTCCCTCCCTGGACCCATTAAAATTCCTCTGTAATCTTTTGACTACCGCCCACAGGATGGGGGTGGGGTGCATAATAAAGATATCAAACAAAACTAAACTTCAAAGAGACCTTGACAGGCTGGGGACCTGGTCATGAAGATCGGGGGGAAAGGGAAAAAGGGCCGCAGATAGAGTATAGGCTAAGGGGGGCCCAAATCCAAACCTCGCTCAAAGGGGGAAAAATCTTGGAGTGAATATAACACCGGGGCACGTCTCCTGAAACGCACATCAACCAGATAACTGCGGGGAGCATATTGGCGCCTGTAAACCCGGGGAATAGCGTTCCGATACCTTAGAAGGGGAAACGTTCAAACTTCCCCCACCGTGTACGTCGGGGCCCCTACTGGAGTATGCAGTGCCAGTTTGGAACCCACACCGGTTAAAAAACGGCCCAAAAAACCCCCAGAAAAAAAAAAGGGGGGGGACGTTCCAGAGCAAGGGAAAAAAGTCCTACGAAAAAAGGCTAAGGTAAATCGGCCTGACGACACGGGAAAAAAAAAGGGGGGTTTTGGAAGACTTTTAAAGACATACAAAATACTGCGGGGAAAAGAAAGGGGGCAGAGACAGGATGTTCCAGAGAGGGAACACAGAAAAAAGGGGGCCCTTGGAAGTTGAAGACTCAGATGAGTCAAACGGATGTTGGAAGTATTTCTTCGGGCATAGAGTTGTCAGGAAAAAATCTAGCAAGTTTTTGTAGTGGGGCAGGGGAACATACATGGGTTTAAGACTAGGTATGATCAAGCTCATGGGCAGGGAGAGAAGGGGCCCCCTAGCGATCAATGAAGAGGCGGGGGGGCCAAGGGGGTATGAATCCACCCCCAACCACAACTAGGTAGTACAACTAAGTGAGTACGCACACACATGAGAAAAAAAAGAAGAGAGCCATAAAAAAGTCAGTGGACTCCCCCCTGTCAGACTGAACCATGTATATATACTGGTGTTTCAATAAACATTTTTTCCAGCTTTCAGTCTGTGTTTTTCCCTTTTCATGCGTCACCGTCCACAAAAAACAACGCCCATTACACAAAGTGAAAAAAAAAAAGGGGAACCGAGAACTATTGTTGTCGGCGCGGTGCACGTTGTCCCAGAGCACCACCGGGGGCTAAACCCCCTCCCGATTTTGCCAATTTTTAAAAAAATTATGGGGCAAAATTTCATTTTTTTTAAGCGAGTGTTGTTGTGTTCCATTAGGGGTTACAAAACATTTTTTTAAGTGTTTTGTAAACTTTCTGGTCATTATAACCAGGTGACCTAAAGAAAACATCAAAAAACAACAATAGCCACTGATTGACTTGTGTCGTGCGTAAATATGAAAGAAATTCATTTCAAAACCCCCGGGTGATATCAACAAGAGGACCAGGATAAGCGATGGTATAAAATTAAAGTGAAAAAGACACGTGCAGTGTCGGGGTAATTACTGAGGAAATATTTCGCCACGACTGAAGCCAGTCGTGGCCAAACGTTTTCTCTAAAAAAATTTTAAAATTGCCCTATGAGAAAAGGATGCCCCCGAGACCAGCTGACACTGGCGATGAACTGCCTTTTCCCGACCAGCACAGTGCTGACACTAGTAATGAACTGACCCCAGACCAGCACAGTGCTTACACTAGTAATGAACTGAACTCCAGACCAGCACAGTGCTTACACTAGTAATGAACTAATTCCCAAACCCGCAAAAAGGGACACTAGCAATAACCCGACCTCCAGACCAGCAAAAGGGCCCCTAGCAATGAACTGACCTCCAGACCAGCACAGTGCTTACACTAGTAATGAACTGAACTCCAGACCAGCACGGGCTTACACTAGTAATAAATAATTTTTCCCAAAAAAGCACAGTGCTGACACTAAAAGAACGGGGCCTCCAGCCCCGCACAGTGCTGACACAAAAATTAAAAAGACCCCCCAGACCAGCACAGAGCTGACACAAAAAATGAACTGCCCCCCAGACCAGCACAATGCCCTTCCCTGAACCTGAGGTGATCTGGTAATACAATAACTTAAAATATACACAGAATGAAAAAAAAGGGGCCCAAAAGTGAAGGACGGCATTGTATAAGAATTGCATTAGGCTTAGACGGAAAAAATCCAGGGAACTACTGTCCTCTTGTCACATGAGCATGAAACGGGCCTCTCATGTGTGTGGGGGTATTGCTTTTTTTTCTTTACACTGCAATGAACAATTAAAATGGAAAGCAAACTTTTATACACAACACACTTTCTTTCTGTTTTTTTTTTTTTAAAGTTCTTGTTTCTCTTCTCTTCCCCCCCTAATTACACGAGGGGAACCCAGACCAGGAAGCGGAGGCCATGACCCTTTTTTAAAAAGATTTGCAGCAGATATAAAAAAGGGAACGGAGGATTTTGCACGAAGATCTACATAGATGGTGGGGCGAGTAAAGGGGGAAAGGGGAAAAGAGAAGAAGCAGAGGTAAGAGGAGTAGGGGAAAAGAGACTGAGAAAAAATGGGAGGAGGAGCACCCATGGGTAAACGAGGTGCAGCCAATATATTTTTATTTTCCAGCGGCGCCTCATCGAGACAAGGGCCTTTTATACAAATTTAATATGAGGAACACAATGAAAGAGGTGAAAGGGGGGGGGGAGGGGGGGGTGGGAGGGGA
>WNWK01030124.1:0-23765 GCA_009830355.1 Cherax destructor
GAAGCTGTGATTTCGTGTGAGGGCAAGGAGGAATAACATCTTGTAGGAGTGTGGAAGAGCCAGTTGTGGGTGTAGGGAAGTTCGTGAGGCAGTGGGTAGAATGAAAGGGGGTAGGCAGCTGGGATTGATGGGATAAAGATAGAAATGTTAAAAGCAGGTGGGGATATAATTTTGGGTGGTTGGTGCTATTATTTAATAAATGTATGGAAGGGGTAAGGTACCTAGGGATTGGCAGAGGCGTGTATTGTTCCTTTGTATAAAGGCAAAGGGGAAAAAAGAGAGTGCAAAAATTATAGGGGAATAAGTCTGTTGGTGTACCTGGTAAAGTGTATGGTAGAGTTATTATTGAAAGAATTAAGAGTAAAACAGAAAGCAGGATAGCAGATGAACAAGGGGGCTTTAGGAAAGGTAGGGGTGTGTAGACCAAGTGTTTACAGTGAAACATATAGGTGAACAGTATTTGGATAAGGGTAAAAGATGTTTTTGTGGCATTTATGGATTTGGAAAAGGCGTATGATAGGGTAGATAGGGGGCAATGTGGCAGATGTTGCAGGTGTATGGAATAGGAGGAAAGGTTACTGAAAGCAGTGAAGAGTTTTTATGAGGATAGTGAGGCTCAGGTTAGAGTGTGTAGGAGGGAAGGGGACTATTTCCCAGAAAAAGTGGGCCTTAGACAAGGATGTGTGATGTCACCGTGGTTGTTCAATATATTTATAGATGGGGTTGTAAGAGAAGTGAATGCGAGGGTCTTGGCAAGAGGTGTTGGGCTAAAAGATAAAGAAGCAAATACAAAGTGGGAGTTGTCACAGTTGTTTTTTGCTGATGACACTGTGCTTTTGGGAGATTCTGAAGAGAAGCTGCAGAGGTTGGTGGATAATTTGGTAGGGTGTGTAAAAGAAAAAATTGAAAGTGAATATAGGAAAGAGTAAGGTGATGAGGATAACAAAAAGAATAGGTGACGAAAGATTGGATATCAGATTGGAGGGAGAGAGTATGGAGGAGGTGAATGTATTCAGATATTTGGGAGTGGACATGTCGGCGGATGGGTCTATGAAGGATGGAGTGAATCATAGAATTGATGAGGGGAAAAGGGTGAGTGGAGCACTTCGGAGTCTGTGGAGACAAAGAACCTTGTCCATGGAAGTAAAGGGAATGTATGAGAGTATAGTTATACCAACGCTCTTATATGGGTGTGAAGCATGGGTGATGAATGTTGCAACGAGGAGAAGGCTGGAGGCAGTGGAGATGTTATGTCTGAGGTCAATGTGTGGTGTGAATATAATGCAGAGAATTCGGGTTTGGAAATTAGGAGGAGGTGCGGGATTACCAAAACGATTGTTCAGAGAGCTGAGGAGGGGTTGTTGAGGTGGTTTGGACATGTAGAGAGAATGGAGCGAGACAGAGTGACTTCGAGTGTATAAATCTGTAGTGGAGGGAAGGCGGGGTAGGGGGTCGGCCTAGGAAAGGTTGGAGGGAGGGGTAAAGGAAGTTTTGTGTCGAGGGCTTGGACTTCCAGCAAGCATGTGTGGCGTATTTGATAGGAGTGAATGGAGGCATATGGTTTTAATACTTGACGTGCTGTTGGAGTGTGAGCAAAGTAACATTTATGAAGGGATTCAGGGAAACCGGCAGGCCGGACTTGAGTTCTGGAGATGGGAAGTACAGTGCCGTCACTCTGAAGGAGGGTGTTAATGTTGCAGTTTTATAACTGTAGTGTAAAGCACCCTTCTGGCAAGACAGTGATGGAGTGAATGATGATGAAAGTTTTTTTTTCGGGCCACCCTGCCTTGGTGGGAATCGGCCGATGTGTTAATAAAAAAAAATTTTTTTTACAACAAGTCGGCCGTCTCCACCGAGCAGAGGTGACAAAAGAAGAAAATCCCCAAAAGAAAATACTTTCATCATCATTCAACACTTTCACCACACTCATACATAATCACTGTCTTTGCAGAGGCGCTCAGATACGACAGCTGAGAATAGTCCCTCCCAGCTGTCACCATCCCAGACCCCTCCTTTAAAGTGCAGGCATTGTACTTCCATTTCCAGGACTCAAGTCCAACTAAATCAATTAAATGGTTTCCCTGAATCCCTTCACAAAATGTTACCCTGCTCACACTCCAACAGATCGTCATGTCCCAAAACCATTCGTCTCCATTCACTCCTATCTAACACGCTCCACATGCTTGCTGGAAGTCCAAGCCCTTGCCCACAAAACCTCTTTACCCCTCCCTCCAACCTTTTCTAGGACGACCCCTACCCTGCCTTCCTTCCCCTACAGATTTATACACACCTTCTCCTAATTTCCACATTCTGAATTTTCTGCATAATATTTACACCACACATTGCCCTTAAACAGGACATCTCCACTGCCTCCAGCCTCCTCCTCGCTGCAGCATTTGCAACCCATGCTTCACACCCATATAAGAGTGTTGGTACCACTATACTTTCGTACATTCCTTCTTTGCCTCCATGGATAACGTTTTTTGTCTCAACAGATACCTCAATGCACCACTCACCTTTTTTTCCTTCATCAATTCTATGGTTAACCTCATCCTTCATAAAACCATCCGCTGACCGTCAACTCCCAAATATCTGAAAACATTTACTTCTTCCATAATCCCTCTCTCCAATGTGATATCCAATTTTTCTTTATTTAAATCGTTTGATGCCCTCATCATCTTACTCTTATCTATGTTCACTTTCAACTTTCTACCTTTACACACTCTCCCAAACTCGTCCACTAACCTTTGCAACTTTTCTTTAGAATCTCCCATAAGCACAGTATCATCAGCAAAAAGTAACTGTGTCAACTCCCATTTTGTATTTAATTCCCCATAATTTAATCCACCCTCTCCCAACACCTAGCATTTACTTCTTTTACAACCCCATCTATAAATATATTAAACAACCATGGTGAAATTACACATCCCTGTCTAAGACCTACTTTTACTGGGAAGTAATCTCCCTCTCTCCTACACACCCTAACCTGAGCCTCACTATCTTCATAAAAACTCTTTACAGCCTTTAGTAACTTACTACCTATTCCATACACTTGCAACATTTGCCACATTGCTCCCCTATCCACTCTATCATATGCCTTTTCTAAATCCATAAATGCATTGAAAACTTCTCTACCTTTATCTAAATACTGTTCACATATATGCTTCACTGTAAACACTTGATCTACACATCCCCTACCCACTCTAAAGCCTCCTTGCTCATCTGCAATCCTACTCTCTGTTTTACCTCTAATTCTTTCAATAATAACCCTGCCATACACTTTACCTGGTATACTCAGTAAACTTATTCCCTATAATTCTTACAATCTCTTTTATCCCCCTTCCCTTTATATAAAGGAACTATACATGCTCTCTGCCAATCCTAGGTACCTTCCCCTCTTTCATACATTTATTAAACAAAAATACCAACCACTCCAGCACTATATCCCCCTGCTTTTAACATTTCTGTCATGATCCCGTCAGTTCCCAGCTGCTTTACCCCCTTTCATTCTCGTAATGCCTCACGCACCTCCCCACACTCACATCCTGCTCTTCTTCCCTCCTAAACGATGTTGTACCTCCTGGCCAGTACATGAATTTACAGCCTCCCTTTTTCATCGACATTTAAAAGTTCCTCAAAATATTCCCGCCATCTACCCAATACCTCCAGCTCCCCATCTACTAACTCCCCTACTCTGTTTTTAACTGACAAATCCATTAGTTCCCTAAGCTTTCTTACCTTGTTTATCTCACTCCAAAAATTTTTCTTGTTTTCAGCAAATTTCTTGACAGAGCCTCTCCCATTCTTTCATCCGCTCTTCTTTGCACTCTCTCACCACTCTCTTCACCTTTCTTTTACTCTCCATATACTCTGCTCTTCTATTAACACTTCTGTTTTGTAAAACCTCTCATAAGCTACCTTTTTCTCTTTTATCACACCCTTTACTTCTTCATTCCACCACTCACTCCTCTTTCCTCCTGCACCCACCCTCCCTATAGCCACAAACTTCTGCCCACATTCTAATACTGCATTTTAAAACTATCCCAACTCTCTTCAACCCCACTACTCATACTTGCACTAGCCCACCTTTCTGCCAATAGTTGCTTATATCTCACCCTAACTTCCTCCTCCCTTAGTTTATACACTTTTACCTCCTCTTACTTGCTGTTGCCATTTTCTTTTGTCCCATCTACCTTTTACTCTAACTGTAGCTACAACCAAATAATGATCCGATATATCCGTTGCCCCTCTATAAACATGTATGTACATCCTGAAGCCTACCCATAAACCTTTTATCCACCAATACATAATCCAGCAAACTACTTTCCTTACGTGCTATATCATACCTTGTATATTTATTTATCCTCTTTTTCATAAAATATGTATTACTTATTACCAAACCTCTTTCTACACATAGCTCAATTAATGGTTCCCCATTTACATTTACCCTGGCACCCCAAATTTACCTACTACTCCCTCCACAACATTTTTACCCACTTTAGCATTAAGATACCCAACCACAATTACTCTCTCACTTGGTTCAAAACTCCCCACACACTCACTCAACATTTCCCAAAATCTCTCTCTCCTCTACACTTCTCTCTTCTCCAGGTGCATAAACACTTACTATAACCCACTTTTCATATCCAACCTTTATTTTACTCCACATAATCCTTGAATTTATACATTTATATTCCCTCTTTACCTGCCATAACTGATTATTCAACATTATTGCCACTCCTTCTTTAGCTCTATTTGAAACCCCTGACCTAATCCCATTTATTTCCCCCACTGAAACTCTCCTACCCCCTTCAGCTTTGTCTCACTTAAAGCCAGGACATCCAGCTTCTTTTCATTCATAACATCTACAATCATCTCTTTCTTATCATTGCACAACATCCACGCACATTCAAACATCCCACTTTGATGGTTTTCTTCTTTCTTTTTAGTAAGCTATACAGGAAAAGGGGTTACTAGCCCATTGTTCCCGGCATTTTAGTTGACTTTTACAACACGCATGCCTTACGGAGGAAAGATTCTTATTCCACTTCCCCATGGATATGAAAAGAAAAGCAAAAAGAACAAGAACTATTAAGATAAAATCAAAGAAAACTCAGATGAATGTGTATACATAAATGTGTATATGTATGTGTAATGTGACCTAAGTGTAAGTAGAAGTAGCAAGACGTACCTGAAATCTTGCATGTTTATGAGACAGAAAAAAGACACCAGCAATCCTACCATCATGTAAAACAAATACAGGCTTTCGTTTTACACTCACTTGGCAGGACGGTAGTACCTCCCTGGGTGGTTGCTGACTACCAACCTACTACCTATATATATATATATATATATATGTGTGTATTTTTGGGGGCCTGAAAGGACTAATCTAATTTACATTTTTCCTTAAGGGAACAAATTCGTTCAGTAATGGCACTTGAACAGTCTTCTAGAATGAATTATGACCGAAACTCGGGGATCCACTGTACTAGAGAAATTGATTGAGTTTGTTTTAGTTAAACATTAGCTTATAACTGTTAATAAATTTACTCAAATTACAATCTGAGGATATTACAGTGTGACAAGTGTTTTGTAGGATGGTTACACCAATAGTAAATATTGAAATTATATTATAGGAAAATAACAGTGAGCATTGTTGAAAGTAATTTACAGTATGAGTATTTAGTTTAGGGTGAGTAGGTGGTTTTTGAGAAGAGTTTTAAATTGATTTTCAGACCAGGTTATTTTAGTATTGGCTGGTAATGAATTCCAGATTTTGGGGCCCTTTATGTGCATAGAGTTTTTACACAGGGTGATATGGACACGGGGTATATCAAAAAGTGATCTGTGTCTTGTGTTATGGTCATGGGTCCTATTAAAGTTGGTGAGGAGAATTTTGAGAGGAGGGTTTATATTCGAGTGTAGAGTTCTATGTACGTATGTAGTATGCACAAGAATAAGTGTGAATGTTCTGTACGGTGAGTAGTTTTAGGCTTTTGAATATTGGTGGAGTATGCTGTCTAGAGTGGGAATTTGTTATCATTCTGACTGCAGCCTTTTGCTGGGTTATGATTGGTCTAAGGTGATTTAATGTTGTTGATCCCCATGCACAAATTCCATAGGTGAGATAAGGGTAGATGAGTGAATGATACAGTGCAAGGAGAGCTGATTGAGGCACATAGTAGCATATCTTTGATAGTATGCCTACTGTCTTTGATATTTTCTTGGAAATTTGTTGTATGTGTGTTTGGAATTTAAGGGGAGGGGGTACCAATTTTTTTTTTGTTTTTTTCGTCCGATTTCGTTAATTTTTTTTCCACGTAAAGACGTGTTTATGGACCTTATTGTCTGTGAGTTTCAATAAGATTGCCTTAAAAACAAAAGAGAAAAAAAAATATTTACTGAAAATTCCATTTTAACATTACCTCAGCCTAAATGGCACAACAAAAGGTGGATTTGAGACTTGGTACATATAAAACAATGCTAATGCTATTTTATCACGGAAGGTATTCGTGTAATTATCTCTAGTTATTCTACAAAAAAATAAAGTTCCTCAGTTTTTGTTATATGCAAAATATCTTGCCCTTTACTCCCACTAAAATCTAAAAATATTTGGAATATTGCAAATTTCTCTTCGTGATTATTTAAAACTATCATTGTTTTATGGTTCCTGTCAATATTATTGCATTTACTTCAATAATAAATGGTGGGTTTCATCAAATAGGTCAATAACTTGCTTCCGAGATATCGCGTGAAACGCCTCCGGGCTCGGAATTTTTTTTTTTTTCGCGAAAATCGGTGGTTTTAGTGTCTAGTGGTGTTCTAGAGTTGTTATCCCCTCCAAACCACCGTTTTCTCTCACTCAATGTCCGTCTATGTAATAGAAGATGACATGATGAAGGGGAAATAATTTTATATTGAAAATCCTCGAAATACAGTCGCCTTGTTACGGCCTATTTTATTAGTTCTAGTGTATATATCATGTTTATGTGTTTTTTAGTGTTTATTTAGTCATTTTAGATGATATTAGATGATATTAGCGTAATAAGAAAAATTATTCCTGGCAACCGGGAGTAGTAATGTAATGTATGAATGAACGAATGAATGAATGTAAAACCTGTTATGAATAATACTTACTTAGCTAATTATTCCCACAACACTTACATTATAATGACCACGTAAACTAACTGCAATGCAATTAATTGTTATAAATTGTTATCTCACTCAATTAGTTGCATTGCTGCAATAAATTGCTACAATTTATTGATATGTTGAATTTATATTCAAACTTTATAACTTAGATATGCAACTTTACTTATTTTATAAATTATCAACCATAACTTTTTATTATTTCATTATTATTATTGCTTTAATTTGTTTAATCTGATTTAATTAATTTTATAATGAAGACAAAAGTACAAAACTATGTTCAAATTTCATAGCTTAAATACTCACCTTTACTCATTGTATACTATCTACAAAAATTCTTACAATTTAGTTTTAAGTTAATTTTAAGTCTGCCCAAAATGCCCTGCTTTTGGCATGTACACCTCATGTAATCTCAATAACCAAATGTAATTCTTTGTATCATGTCCAAATAAAAATATTAATATTATTATTATTATTATTATTATTATTATTATTAGCAGAGCGGGAATGCTGCCGCGCGTTCCTGATTGGCTCCCACTACCCGGGAAGCTCCACCCACACTCATATAGTGCCATGTAGTCAATTATAACATTAGAATGAATAATACAAGTAATAGCAATAAAAAAACAGAAAAAAAATGAAAAAAATTACGGGATGCAAGCAGTCATGTTTGTGGCGCCGATGTCACCATACATGATATAAATGGCTGTAATTCCTTGTAGAAACGTCGTAGAACATTGATTCTGGTACCATTGTGTAGCCAGAGAGTTAAGCTATTTTTCTATACCATTACCGCAATTTTCATATTTTTTCGAATATTTTTTCGCTCGCGAGCTGCGCGCTGCGGGAGACGGTTACCCCTACTGTCAATGTGGATTCCTAGGAATTTTCCCTCTCTGAGTCTTGTGATGGGTGAACCATTATTTTTAACACATTGGACTTTCCCACCAAGGGAATGTGACCAAATAGGTAAAACTGGTCAATTAGCAAGAACTCGTTTAAAATTAAGTTCTTTCCAAAATTTTCTCTTATATGCTAATGTAAAAATTAATAATTTTGTACCAAAAGAAACTTAGAAAACTTACCTAACCTTATTATAACAAGCACAATTTAATTTAGCCTAATCTAACTAAATATATTTTAGATGGATAGGGGGGCAATGTGGCAGATGTTGCAAATGTATAGAATAGGAGGTAGGTTATTGAAAGCGGTGAAAAGTTTTTACGAAGATAGTGAGGCTCAGGTTAGAGTATGTAGGTGAGATGGAGATTATTTCCCAGTAAAAGTAGGCCTTAGACAGGGATGTGTGATGTCACCATGGTTGTTCAATGTATTTATAGATGGAGTTGTAAGAGAAGTGAATGCTCGGGTGTTGGCAAGTGGTGTGGGGTTAAAAGATAAAGAATCTAACACAAGTGGGAGTTGTCACAGTTGCTCTTTGCTGATGACACTGTGCTTTTGGGAGATTCTGAAGAGAAGTTGCAACGGTTGGTTGATGTGTTTGGTAGGGTATGTAAAAGAAGGAAATTAAAAGTGAATATAGGAAAGAGTAAGATGATGAGGATAACAAAAAAATTAGGTAATGGAAGATTGGATATCAGACTGGAGGGAGAGAGTATGGAGGAGGTGAATGTGTTCAGACATTTAGGAGTGGACGTGTCAGCAGATGGGTCTATGAAGGATGAGATGAAAAAGGTGAGTGGTGCACTGAGGAGTCTGTGGAGACAAAGAACTTTATCCATGAAAGCAAATAGGGAAATGTATGATAGTATAGTTATACCAACACTCTTGTATGGGTGTGAGGCATGGGTTATGAATGTTGCAACAAAGAGAAGGCTGGAGGCAGTGGAGATGTCATGTCTGAGGGCAATGTGTGGTGTGAATATAATGAAGAGAATCTGTAGTTTGGAGATTAGGAGGTGTGGGATTAACAAAACTATTACCCAGAGAGGTTATTGAGATGGTTTGGACATATAGAGAGGATGGAACAAAATAGAATGACTTCGAGAGTGTATAAATCTGTAGTGAAGGGAAGGCGGGGTAGGGGTCGGCCTAGGAAAGATTGGAGGGAGGGGGTAAAGGAAGTTTTGTGTGCAAGGGGCTTGGACTTCAAGCGAGCGTGCGTGAGCATGTTAGATAGGAGCGAATGGAGACAAATGGTTTTTAGGACTTGACGTGCTGTTGGAGTGTAAGCAAGGTAACATTTATGAAGGGATTTAGGGAAACCGGCAGGCTGGACTTGATTCCTGGAGATGGGAAGTACAGTGCCGGCACTCTGAAGGAGAGGTATTAATGTTGCAGTTTTATAACTGTAGTGTAAGCATGCCTCTGGCAAGACAGTGATGGAGTGAATGATGATGAAAGTTTTTCTTTTTCTGGCCACCCTGCCTTGGTGGGAAACGGCCGATGTGTTAATAAAAAAAGAGTATATGGAGAGTAAAAGAAAGGTGAAGAGAGTGGTGAGAGAGTGCAAAAGGAGAGCAGATGAAAGAGTAGGAGAGGCACTGTCAAGAAATTTTGCTGAAAATAAGAAAAGGTTTTGGAGTGAGATAAACAAGTTAAGAAAGCCTAGGGAACGAATGGATTTGTCAGTTGAAAACAGAGTTGGGAAGTTAGTAGATGGGGAGCAGGAGGTAGTATTGGGTAGATGGTGGGAATATTTTGAGGAACTTTAAAATGTCGATGAAGAAAGGGAGGCAATAATTTCATGCACTGGTCAGGGAGGTATAACATCTTTAAGGAGTGAAGAAGAGCAGGATGTGAGTGTGGGGGAGGTGCGTGAGGCATTACGTAGAATGAAAGGGGGTAAAGCAGCAGGAACTGACGGGATCATGACAGAAATATTAAAAGCAAGGGGGGATATTGTGTTGGAGTGGTTGGTATTCTTGTTTAATAAATGTATGAAAGAGGGGAAGGTACCTAAGGATTGGCAGAGAGCATGTATAGTTCCTTTATATAAAGGGAAGGGTGACAAAAGAGATTGTAAAAATTATAGGGGAATAAGTTTAAGGAGTATACCAGGTAAAGTGTACGGTAGGGTTATTATTGAAAGAATTAGAGGTAAGACAGAGAGTAGAATTTCAAATGAGCAAGGAGGTATTAGAGTGGGTAGGGGATGTGTAGATCAAGTGTTTACATTGAAGCATATACGTGAACAGTATTTAGATAAAGGTAGGGAAGTTTTCATTGCATTTATGGATTTAGAAAAAGCATATGATAGAGTGGATATTGGAGCAATGTGGCAGATGTTTCAAGTGTATGGAATAGGTAGTAAATTACTAAATGCTGTAAAGAGTTTTTATGAGGATAGTGAGGCTCAGGTTAGGGTGTGTAGGAGAGAGGAGATTACTTCCTGGTAAAAGTAGGTCTTAGACAGGGATGTGTGATGTCACCATGGTTGTTTTAATATATTTATAGATGGGGTTGTAAAATAAGTAAATGCAAAGGTGTTGGGGAGAGGAGTGGGATTAAATTATGGGGAATCAAGTACAAAATGGGAATTGACATAGTTACTTTTTGCTGATGATACTGTGCTCATGGGAGATTCTAAAGAAAAGTTGCAAAGGTTAGTGTGTAAAGGTAGAAAGTTGAAAGTGAACACAGATAAGAGTAAGGTGATGAGGGTATCAAACGATTTAGATAAAGAAAAATTGGATATCACATTGGAGAGAGGGAGTATGAAAGAAGTGAATGTTTTCAGATATTTGTTAGTTGACTTGTGAACGGATGGGTTTATGAAGGATGAGGTTAACCATAGAATTGATGAAGGAAAAAAGGTGAGTGGTGTGTTGAGGTATCTGTGGAGACAAAAAACGTTATCTGTGGAGGCAAAGAAGGGAATGTATGAAAGTATAGTGGTACCAACACTCTTATATGGGTGTGAAGCTTAGGTTGCAAATGCTGCAGCAAGGAGGCAGGTGGAGGCAGTGATGTCATGTCTAAGGGCAATGTGTGGTGGAGGAGGTGTGGAGTTAATAAAAGTATTAGTCAGAGGGCTGAAGAGGAGTTGTTGAGGTGGTTTGGTCATTTAGAGAGAATGGATCAAAGTAGAATGACTTGGAGAGCGTATAAATCTGTAGGGGAAGGAAGGAGGGGTAGGGGTCGTCCTCGAAAAGGTTGGAGGGAGGGGGTAAATGAGGTTTTGTGGGCGAGGGGCTTGAACTTCCAGCAAGCGTGTGTGAGCGTGTTAGATAGGAGTGAATGGAGACGAATGGTTTTTGGGACCTGACGAGCTGTTGGAGAGTGAGCAGGGTAATATTTAGTGAAGGGATTCAGGGAAACCGGTTATTATAGATTTTAGCCGGACTTGAGTCCTGGAAATGGGAAGTACAATGCCTGCACTTTAAAGGAGGGGTCTGGGATATTGACAGTTTGGAGGGACTTCTGAACTGTCATATCTGAGTGCCTCTGAAAAGACAGTGATTATGTATGAGTGAGGTGAAAGTGTTGAATGAAGATGAAAGTATTTTCTTTTTGGGGATTTTCTTTCTTTTTGTGTCACCCTGCTTCGGTGGGAGACGGGTGACTTGTTGAAAAAAAATAAATAAAAGTTTACAATAGTTTAATAATAAACAAACATAATGAAATATATTTTTTCGTTAGATTCAGAATGATTTTTGCGAAATTATTGCATACACAAATTTTTTGCTTTATTTGGCAAGAAGAGCATTGCTATTTAAGCCAAAATCGCAAGTTTTACCTATTCGGCACAACATATATCAGTGAACCCTCGAATTTTTAATTAATCTGTTCCAGAGTCTGCCGAAAGGCGAAATTCACGAATGGCAAAACCATTTTCCCTATAAGAAATACGTAATGTAAATTCAATTAATCCGTTCCAGACATCCAAAAGTATTAACAAAAATATTTTTTTACATTATAGATTTACATACAGAAAACAATGAGACATCAAGTATAAAACAATAATAACATCACACTTACCTTTATTGAAGACTCTTGTTGGTGTATGGAAGACGGGAGGAGGGGAGAGGATGACGTTACACTATTGTTTGGAAGGGGAATCCCCTTCAATAAAGACTTTAGGTACCAAGTCCTTATCCGGGGTTACTTCCCTTCTTTGGTTTTTAATGCCACTAGGACCAGCTTGAGAGTCACTGGACCCCTGTCACTCAAAAAATTGTTCTAGAGAGCTCTGTTTCTGGCATCTCTTTAAAATTTGCCTGAAATGGGACAAGACAGTGTCATTGAACATGTCGCATACACAGCCTGCAACAGCTTTATTAGGGTGATGTTCCTCCACAAATCTTTGCATCCTACTCCACATTGCACAAATCTCCTTAATCTATAAGAAGGCACCTTCTTCCTCTCTCTTCCTCCTCCTGTGCAGCAATTTCTTCAGCTGTGCTCTGTTGCTGTTGCAGATAAAACTCTTGCAGCTCTTCAGTGGTTAGCTCTTCACTATGGTCCTCCACCAACTCTTCCACATCCTCGCCACTAACCTCCAACCCCATGGACTTCCCCAAAGCACAATAGATTCCACAACTGGCATAGGGTTGTCAGGGTCAGTCTGGCTTATTTAACAGTTGCAAGCACAAAAAAGAATGGAATATTACGAAATGTAATATTCTGTGAAAAAATGTTGCGAAAGGAAAAATTCACGAAGCGCTAGGCTTACAAAACTCAAAGAGTCCACTGTATATACAGTGGACCCTCGGTTTTCGCCGAAAATTCTTTCCAAAATGCTGCTCAAGTGCCATTACCGAACGAATTTACTGCCTTAAGAAATAATGTCACGTAGGTTAGTCTATTTCAGACCCCCAAAAATACACTTACATAAATGTAAAGTAAAGTAAAGTAAATTTTATTTCGTGGCAAGTATACATAGATATTGGTACATAGTTACAATTATAAAACTGAAATGCAAAGAGAGCCACTGGCATGCCATGGCATTAGGGGCAGCTTAATTTTTTTTTTTTTTATTAACACATCGGCCGATTCCCACCAAGGCAGGGTGGCCCGAACAAGAAAAACTTTCATCATCATTCACTCCATCACTGTCTTGCCAGAGGGGTGCTTTACACTACAGTTATAAAACTGCAACATTAACACCCCTCCTTCAGAGTGCAGACACTGTACTTCCCATCTCCAGGACTCAAGTCCGGCCTGCCGGTTTTCCTGAATCCCTTCATAAATGTTATTTTGCTCACACTCCAACAGCACGTCAAGTATTAAAAACCATTTGTCTCCATTCACTCCTATCAAATACGCTCACACATGCTTGCTGGAAGTCCAAGCCCTCGCACACAAAACTTCCTTTACCCCCCCTCCAACCTTTCCTGGGCGACCCTACCCCGCCTTCCCTCCACTACAGATTTATACACTCTCGAAGTTATTCTGTCTCGTTCCATTCTCTCTACATGTCCGAACCACCTCAACAACCCCTCCTCAGCTCTCTGGATAATAGTTTTGGTAATCCCGCACCTCCTCTAATTTCCAAACTCCGAATTCTCTGCATTATATTCACACCACACATTGACCTCAGACATGACATCTCCACTGCCTCCAGCCTTCTCCTCGTTGCAACATTCATCACCCATGCTTCACACCCATATAAGAGTGTTGGTATAACTATCTCTCATACATTCCCTTCTTTACTTCTATGGACAAAGTTCTTTGTCTCCACAGACTCGAAGTGCTCCACTCACCCTTTTTCCCTCATCAATTCTATGATTCACCTCATCCTTCATAGACCCATCTGCTGACATGTCCACTCCCAAATATCTGAATACATTCACCTCCTCCATACTCTCTCCCTCCAATCTGATATCCAATCTTTCATCACCTAATCTTTTTGTTATCCTCATCACCTTACTCTTTCCTATATTCACTTTCAATTTTCTTCTTTTACACACCCTACCAAATTCATCCACCAACCTCTGCAACTTCTCTTCAGAATCTCCCAAAAGCACAGTGTCATCAGCAAAAAGCAACTGTGACAACTCCCACTTGGTATTTAATTCTTTATCTTTTAACCCCACACCTCTTGCCAAGACCCTCGCATTCACTTCTCTTACAACCCCATCTATAAATATATTGAACAACCACGGTGACATCACACATCCTTGTCTAAGGCCCACTTTTACTGGGAAATAGTCCCCTTCCCTCCTACACACTCTAACTTGAGCCTCACTATCCTCATAAAAACTCTTCACTGCTTTCAGTAACCTACCTCCTATTCCATACACCTGCAACATCTGCCACATTGCCCCCCTATCCACCCTATCATACGCCTTTTCCAAATCCATAAATGCCACAAAAACCTCTTTACCCTTATCCAAATACTGTTCACCTATATGTTTCACTGTAAACACTTGGTCTACACACCCCCTACCTTTCCTAAAGCCCCTTGTTCATCTGCTATCCTGCTTTCTGTCTTACTCTTAATTCTTTCAATAATAACTCTACCATACACTTTACCAGGTACACTCAACAGACTTATTCCCTATAATTTTTGCACTCTCTTTTGTCCCCTTTGCCTTTATACAAAGGAACAATACACGCTCTCTGCCAATCCCTAGGTACCTTACCCTCTTCCATACATTTATTAAATAATAGCACTAACCACTCCAAAACTATATCCCCACCTGTTTTTAACATTTCTATCTTTATCCCATCAATCCCAGCTGCCTTACCCCCTTTCATTCTACCCACTGCCTCACGAACTTCCCCCACACTCACAACTGGCTCTTCCACACTCCTACAAGATGTTATTCCTCCTTGCCCTATACACGAAATCACAGCTTCCCTATCTTCATCAACATTTAACAACTCCTCAAAATATTCCCTCCATCTTCCCGATACCTCTAACTCTCCATTTAATAACTCTCCTCCTATTTTTAACTGTCAAATCCATTTGTTCCCTAGGCTTCCTCAACTTATTAATCTCACTCCAAAACTTTTTCTTATTTTCAACAAAATTTGTTGATAACATCTCACCCACTCTCTCATTTGCTCTCTTTTTACATTGCTTCACCACTCTCTTAACCTCTCTTTTCTCTCCATATACTCTTCCCTCCTTGCATCACTTCTACTTTGTAAAAACCTCTCATATGCTAACTTTTTCTCCCTTACTACTCTCTTTACATCATCATTCCACCAATCGCTCTTCTTCCCTCCCGCACCCACTCGCCTGTAACCACAAACTTCTGCTGAACACTCTAACACTACATTTTTAAATCTACCCCATACATCTTCGACCCCATTGCCTACACTCTCACTAGCCCATCTATCCTCCAATAGTTGTTTATATCTTACCCTAACTGCCTCCTCTTTTAGTTTATAAACCTTCACCTCTCTCTTACTTACTGCTTCTATTTTCCTTGTATCCCATCTACCTTTTACTCCCACTGTAGCTATAACTAAAAGTGATCTGATATATCTGTGGCCCCTCTATAAACATGTACATCCTGAAGTCTACTCAACAGTCTTTTATCTACCAATACATAGCCCAACAAACTACTGTCATTACGCCTACATCATATCTTGTATACTTATTTATCCTCTTTTTCTTAAAATATGTATTACCTATAACTAAACCCCTTTCTATACAAAGTTCAATCAAAGGGCTCCCATTATCATTTACACCTGGCACCCCAAACTTACCTACCACACCCTGTCTACATGTTTCTCCTACTTTAGCATTTAGGTCCCCTACCACAATTACTCTCTCACTTGGTTCAAAAGTTCCTATACATTAGCTAACATCTCCCAAAATCTCTCTCTCTCCTCTACACTCCTCTCTTCTCCAGGTGCATACACGCTTATTATGACCCACTTTTCGCATCCGACTCTTATTTTAATCCACATAATCCTTGAATTTACACATTTATATTCCCTGTTCTCCTTCCATAACTGATCCTTCAACATTATTGCTACCCCTTCCTTAGCTCTAACTCTCTCAGATACTCCTGACTTAATCCCATTTATTTCTCCCCACTGAAACTCGCCTACCCCCTTCAGCTTTGTTTCGCTTAGGGCCAGGACATCCAACTTCTTTTCATTCATAACATCAGCAATCATCTCTTTCTTATCATCCGCACTACATCCACGCACATTCAAACAACCCAGTTTTATAAAGTTTTTCTTCTTCTCTTTTTAGTAAATGTGTACAGGAGAAGGGTTACTAGCCCATTGCTCCCGGCATTTTAGTCGCCTCATACGACACGCATGGCTTACGGAGGAAAGACTCTTTTCCACTTCCCCATGGACAATAGAGAAAATAAAAAGAACAAGAGCTATTAAGAAAAAGAAGAAAAACCTAGATGTGTGTATGTATATATATATATGCATGTGCATGCCTGTGTAGTGTGACCTAAAGTGTAAGTAGAAGTAGCTAGATATACCTGTTATCCAGCGTGTTTATGGGCAGCTTAATCTAATGATTTATAGACTATGTACATAATACTAGAGAAATTGATTGAGTTTCTTAAATTGAGATTATCTTGAGGAAAATAACATTGAGCATTTTTTGAAAGTAGTTTACAGTATGAGTATTTAGTATAGGGTGAGTAGGTGATTTTTGAGAAGAGTCTTAAATTGATTTTCAGACAAGGTTGATTTAATATTTACTGGTAATGAATTCCAGATTCTGGGGCCCTTTATGTGCATAGAATTTTTACATTGGTTGGTATGGACTCGGGGTATGTCAAAAAGTGATCTGTGTCTTGTGGTCGTGGGACCTATTAAAGTTGTTGAGGAGAATTTTGAGCGGAGGGTTAATATTAGCATGTAGAGTTTTATGTATGTAATAGGCACATGAATAGGTATGAATGTTTTCTACGGTGAGTAGTTTTAGAGTTTTGAATATTGGTGGAGTATGCTGTCTAGAGTGGGAATTTGATATCATCCTGACTGCAGCCTTTTGCTGGGTTATGAGTGGTCTAAGGTGATTTAATGTTGTTGAGCCCCATGCACAGATTCCATAGGTGAGATAAGGGTAGATAAGTGAATGATATAGTGCAATGAGAGCTGATTGAGGCACATAATAGCATATCTTTGATAATATGCCTACTGTCTTTGAGATTTTCTTGGAAATTTGTTGTATGTATGTTTGGAATTTAAGACTACAGTGGTCCCTCAGTTTTCGCCGAAAATTTGTTCCAGAATGCTGCTCAAGTGCCATTACCGAACGAATTTACTTCCTTAAGAAATAATGTCACGTAGGTTAGTCTATTTCAGACCCCCAAAAATACACTTGCAACAGCACTTACGAAAATACACTTACATAAATGTTCAAGTTTGGAGATGCACGAAAACCTAGGGACCACTGTACTGTCAAGGTGGATTCCTAGGAATTTTCCCTCTGTGAGTCTTGTGATGGGTGAACCATTGATCGTTATGTTAAGTGGAACATTTGTGGCTTTGTTTCCAAACTGAATGAAGTAGGTCTTGTCAGTATTGAGAGTAAGCTTGTTTGTCGTCATCCATGTTGATATTTTCTGTAATTCGGCATTAACAGTGTTGGCCAGTATGACTGGATTTGGGTGAGAGAAGACATATGTTGTGTCATCTGCAAATATTATGGGTTTGAGTAGTTGTGATGCATTTGGTAGGTCATTTATGTAAATGAGGAATAGGAGTGGCCCCAGGACACTTCCTTGAGGGACTCCGACTGTAATTTGTTGTGTGGAAGAGTTCGCTCCATTTGTGTACATGTATTGGCTTCTGTTGCTAATGTATGACTTTAGGTAGTTTAGTGGGTGCCCCTTATACCATAGTGTGCTAATTTTGTGAGCAGTAAATCGTGGTCGACTGTATCAAAAGCTTTGCATAGGTCTATGAAGATTCCCAGCGGGACTTCTTTCTTCTCAAGTGCGGTGTATATTAACTCTAACATGTGTATAATAGCATCGTTTGTGCTCTTGTTGGTCCTGAATTCAAATTGACAGGGGATGAGTACATTGTGTGAGACGAGGTAGGAATAGATCTGTCTATGTTGAGTTTGGAGATGACCGAAAACCGAGGGACCACTGTACAGTGGACCCCTGGTTTACGTACTGCTCCAAACTCGAAGAATTATGTAAGTGTATTTTTTAAGTGCTTTTGTAAGTGTATTTTTGGGGGTCTAAAAGGACTAATCTAATTTACATTATTCCTTATGGGAACAAATTCGTTGGTAACGGCACTTGAAGAGCATTCTGGAACAAATTAATTACGTAAACCGGGGGTCCACTGTATATATATACAGTGGTACCCCGAGTTTCGTACAGCTCCCAACTCGAACAATTATGTAAGTGTGTTATTGTAAGTGCTTTTGTAAGTGTATTTTTGGGGGTCTGAAACGGACTAATCTAATTTACATTATTTCTTATGGGAACAAATTCGTTTGGTAACGGCACTCAAACAGCATTCTGGAATGAATTATGGCCAAAACTCGAAGTACCACTGTACAGTGGTCCCTCAGTCGTTCTCAGTCGAAAATTATTCTAGTGATGCTCAAGTGCCATTGACACAACGAGATTTATGCCTATGAAATACATGTCACGATGAATTAGATCTATTTCCAGACCCATTTTACACTTGCAACAGCACTTACGAAAATACACTTACATAAATGTTCGAGTTTGGAGATGCACGAAAACCGAGGGACCACTGTATATATATTTTGTATATTAACCCTTTGAGGGTCGAGAGGCCCTCTCCCAAACTCGTTCTCATGTCGAAAAATTAAAAAAAAAATTAAATTATTTTTTCTTATGAAATGATAGAGAATCTTTTTCTGATCATAATGACACCAAACATATGAAATTTGATGGAAACCTATGGAATTATGGACTCGTGAAGTTGGCGGTCTCGATGATATTTACGCATCGGCGATTTCGCCCATTTTGAGCCCTATTTTCGGCCAATTGCAATGTTCGAGTTGACTAATATCATAGCTATTTTGCTAGAACTCCATTTGTTCTATCGATTGAGTACCAGAAACCGCCCTTTTCCACCAACTAAGTAGTGGTCGAATTGGCAATTTCTAATTCACAAATTTCAAAAGATGCCAATTTCAAAATTGGGTCTAGAATAAACAAGACAGACATTCCTGGTACTAAAATAACATTTTATCTGTTCATTAGTCACGTCTCCAGGCCCCTTTTACATTACTTTTGCTTTCCATTTTGAATTTTTATTCTCACAAAAAATAGAAGATTTAGTTTTGTATACTACGGCATCATTGTATAAATGGCATAAATAATATCAGCGCACTTGTGAAAGAATATTAGACTCACCAGTTGACGTGTATTGGACACGTGGCATGATTTGTTTACTCTTGAACATCGGCAAAAATCGAACATTTTTGCTACTTTGAGCTCAATTTCAAGGTACTTGTCATTGTGAAACCAATCAAATTCATCGCTATTTCTGTAATATATTTTCCAATCTATCAAATGAGACCAAGAAAATGATAAATACCATACGAAAATACACGGTGAGTTTTTTTTTCTCATTATACACTGCGTGCTTCAAGATTTTTTTTATACTACGCACACTGACCACGCAGACCCATTCTTTCATATGTAGGCCTGTCAGCTTTCTTCCACCAGATTTGAAGGAGCTAGAATTTACACGTACAAGTACGTGACCGACCCTGGCTGCAATGACGTACAAGTACAAACTTGTGAAGAGCGGAGGGGTGTGCTGTCTGATGCAGGAGTTGGTAATAGTCTGCACAGCAGCTTTTTGTTGGGTTATTAATGATTTAAGGTGATTAGACATAGTAGATCCCCAAGCACAAATATCATCTGCTCATTTGTGACTGTATACATACGGTCTACATCTGTTTTCCTCACCATGATTTTGCCATCTCGTGTGAAACCCGAAACCCTCTCCAGGTATACTCCAGGAAACACTGGTGAATTTTGTCATTATGTTCTCGTTTAAGCTTTCTTAAACTATACAATAGGTTCTTGGTTTTCTAGTAAGGCACTCACTGACATACTCTGCACTCTTCTTTTTTATGGATGCACTGATCAGGTCTTTTTTTGTGTCATATAAATGTAGTCTAAGCATAACACTTGTTTTATGACCCTGGTTTCCTAACAAATGGGCCTCCTTGATTTTATCCATTGTTAAGATCACTTGAAGCTCATCTTTGATGATCCTAAGTGTTGTAGCCATGCAATTGGTTTGGTTTATATCACTGGTAAGATGAGGACTATTGACAATAACTGCATCAGATAAGTTTTGCTGGTCAATGTTATCATTATGATTTTGTAGGTAGTCATTCAACTGTGCATTCATGGTGTTTTTCCAGTCATGGACAGCTTCTTCCATTTTGGTGTTTAGTGTCATTATTTGTTCAGTATGTTTGGCTATGTTTGCAGAGTTTTGTTATTGTCAATCGTTCCCAGTGTCATAAATTTTTGTTCAAATTCCAGGATCTTGTTCTCTAGGTTAGCTATCTTCAATTCATGTTTGTCCAGTGATGCACAAAGACTAGTATTTTCTTGTTACATAGTTTGGAGGATAGTAGTTAACACACAAATGTATACTTTTAGCACCTCAAGATCATTGGTAATACCTGAGAGTTCAGTTGGAGTGCTGAAACCTTGGAGGGAAGGGAAGTCATCAGCCATGTTTGGTGGTGGTGTTGGTGTGTAGACTTGGGCAGTGGTGAGGTGGGTGGATGATGCATTGGTGTCCTGCAAGGTAGACATGCTGGGTAGATTCCTTGGTGGTTTGGTGTTTTTCTTATTGCTGTTTCCTCTACGATTACCTTTCATGGTATCACTGAAGTAGCTGGAGGTGGCGGTGTAGTTAAGGAGAGATTTGTGTACACGGAACTTAGGTTGGATGTGCATCTGGCAGTAGGGTTGAGTTTCCTTTGGTTGTCTATTTTGTCAGGCTGTAAGTATTCACAATCAATTTTTTGAGATCATGATGGGTTCCAAGTATGTTAGTGCAGTTGTAATTGTAGTTAGGCCATCTCAGGAGCTTTGATTGGTCCAGGGGACTGAGGAAAATTACGGAGCAACGTTGCCATTGCCACTGTGCCTTGGTGCAAAAATGGCAACCAGAAGGCCTGGTACAAAACTAAATGGTAAACGCAGTGACTCTCAGAACCATCAATACCAAAATTATACGTCTTCTCTACAAGACTTAAAGCCATATAGCATGACCTAATAGAATACTCAGTGCTCTTGTATTCATTGTAACTCATCTAAATGACCATATGTACTGTTATTGCCTTATTAATCAAAAGTTAATTTTAAGTTTGCCCGAAATGCTATGCATATAAAGGGGCTTTTGGCATGTACACCCAACTATTATATTTCTTTGTACAAACATGTATCATGTCAAAATAAAATATTATTATTATTATTATTATAAGGTAGATTTCATGCATTAGTAATTATTCTTATCTTTATATATTAGCACAAAAATTAATGTTACAGTGTAGATTAATGGGAAGCAATTTATTTTAGTGTGGTAATTGGTTTTGGATGATAGTATTATGGATTTATTAAAATATTAGAGATATACATAAGAATGAATGGTTGGGTGTGAGTAGGCCATTGCTGGCATGTTCAATTAGGCCTACTACAGTCTTCCTTAGTGCTTACTGGTACTTGTTCCACACAATGCCTGAGCTACCACATATCACCCCTACATTAGAATTATAGAGTAATAATTTGTGTAATTTCAGCTAAAAGTATAGATGATCATTGATTAACATGTACAGGCAGGCCCCACTTTGCAACACTTTGCTTTACAGCATTTTCCTAATGCAGTGGTTTTCAATTATACCCAATCTTCATATATTCAGACTTCCTACAATAAATATATTCACCACTCACTATAAGCGAAGGACTAAAATATTTTAAGGTAAGTAATGTGTGTACTGTACAGTGGAACCTTGGTTTTCGTGATTAATTCGTTCCAGAAAGTCTGACAAAAACCGAACTGTATGAAAACTGAAGCAATATTTCCAATAAGAAATAATGTAAATCCAATTAATCCGTTCCAGACACCCAAAAATATTAACAAAAAATACATTTTATAGAGAATAATTATAGTTTTACGCACAGAAATAAATATAAATGACTAATGAAATGGATAAATGAACATTTAACATCACTTTTACGTTTATTGAAGACTCTTGTTGGCGTATGGAAGACAGTGAGGAGGGAAGAGGGAGGAGGAAAGAGGGAGGAGGAGAGGTTATTGTTTGGAAGGGGAATCCCCTTCCATAAGGACTTCAGGTATCAAGGCCCTATCCGGGGTTACTTCCCTTCTTTGTCTTTTTCTGGCACTAGGACAAGCTTGAGAGTTACTGTACCCCTGTCGCACAAAAAATCTGTGCAGAGAGGTCTGTTTCTGGCGTCTCTTTAAGATTTGCCTAAAATAGGACAAGGCACTGTCATTGAACATGTTGCAGACATGGCTTGCAACAGCTTTGTTAGGGTGATATTTCTCCACAAAACTTTGCAACTTAATCCACTTTGCACACATGTCCTTAATCACTGAAGAAGGCACATTCTCCCTTCTCTCTTCCTCCTCCTCTGAAGTAATTTCCTCAGCTGCAGTCTGCTGCTGTTCCAGCTGAAGGTGTTGCAGCTCTTCAGTGGTTAGCTCTTCCCTGTGGTCGTCCACCAACTCTTCCACATCCTGGCCACTCACATCCAACCCCATGGACTTTCCCAAAGACACAATATATTCCGTTCAACTTTTTTTTTTAATTCTATCGTGTTTCTTGCCTTCTTTATCAAAGGGCTGGCACTCGGAACTTTCTTTGGACCCATGGTGGCTTATTTAGCAGTCGCACTCAATAAACAAGCACAAAAAACAATGGATTATTATGAAATGTTTCGGATGAACGCGCGGGGTGATGCTCACTCAACGATAAACAAAGGCAGACTGACTTACTCAGCACTTGAGTGGCCAAGTGATGTGGGCGGGCAGGCGGACGCATTTGGTATGGATCATTTTCAACTCTACGAAAATCGAGGTGATGTACGAAAACTGGGACAAAATTTTGAGAGAAAAAGTTGTCGAAAACCGAATCATACGAAAACCGAGGTTCCACTGTACATGCATTTTCTTACACCTAACTCTATTGCTCGCTTAATACATATCCGATAGTGTAGATACAGTGGACCCTCGCTATTCGAACTTAATCCATTCCAGGAGCTTGTTCTTAACACGAAATGTTGGAAAGACGATTTAATATTTCCAATAAGAAATAATGGAAATACAATTAATCTGTTCCAGAAACCCAAAAATATTAAAAAATAATATATTTTAATAAAATTAAGCTTCTACATACACAAAAGAATTACATACTACAGTGCACCCCCAGTGTTCGTCCTGCTCCAAACTCGCCCTTTTATGTAAGTGTATTTTTTTAAATGCTATTATAAGTGTATTTTTGGGGGTCTAAAAGGACTAGTCTACTTTACATTATTCCTTATGGGAATAAATTCGTTTGGTAATGGCACTTGAACAGCATTCTGGAACGAAAAAATCACGAAAACTGGGGGTCCACTGTACTACTAAAAGTACAGTAGACCATCATTTAGCACGAGATTATGTTACACGTTACGGGTATACGATTGAAGAATTTCCCCCATATTATCTAACACACGAAAAAAGATATTACACGGTTT
>WNWK01030125.1:0-23763 GCA_009830355.1 Cherax destructor
GACAGGATGGATAATGAGAACCTTCAAAACCAGGGATGCCAAGCCTATGATGACACTTTTCAGGTCGCTTGTTCTCTCTAGGCTGGAATATTGCTGCACACTAACTGCACCTTTCAAGGCAGGTGAAATTGCTGAACTAGAAAATGTGCAGAGAACCTTCACGGCACGCATATCTATGATAAACCACCTCAATTACTGGGAACGCTTGAAGTTCCTAAACCTGTGCTCCCTGGAACGCAGGCGGGAGAGATACATTATTATATACACTTGGAAAATCCTAGAGGGATTAGTACCAAACTTGCACACGAGAGTCACTTCCTACGAAAGCAAAAGACTCGGCAGACGATGCAACATCCCCCCACTGAAAAGCAGGGGTGCCACTAGCGCGTTGAGAGACAACACAATAAGTGTCAGGGGTCCAAGACTGTTCAACTGCCTCCCAGCGTAGATAAGGGGGATTACCAATAGAACCCTGGCTGTCTTCATGCAGGCACTGGACAGGCACCTAAAGTCGGTACCTGACCAGCCGGGCTGTGGTTCGTACGTCAGATTGCGTGCGGCCAGCAGTAACAGCCTGGTTGATCAGGCTCTGATCCACCATGAGGCCTTGTCACAGAGCGGGCCGCGGGGGCGTTGACCCCCGGAAGTCTCTCCAGGTAAACTCCAGGTAAATTAACATATATGAAAAAAATATATCTTTAAACGTATAAGAGAAACTTTTAGAAAGGACGTAATTTTAAACGAGTTCTTGCTAAGTGACCAATTTTACCTATTCGAAACAACATATATTATATATATATATATATATATATATATATATATGTCGTGCCGATTAGGTAAAACTGGCCAATTAGCAAGAACTCATCTAAAATTAAGTCCTTTCTAAAATTTTCTCTTATACGTTTAAAGATATATTTTTTTCATTTATGTTAATGTAAGAATTTATAATTTTGTACCAAGAGAAACTTTGAAAACCTACCTAACCTTATTACAACAAGCGCAATTTAATTTAGCATAACCCAACTAAATATATTTTAGATACGTTAACATTAATTTAATAATAAACAAACACAATGAAATATATTTTTTTCGTTATGTTCAGAATGATTTTGGCGAAATTATTGCATACACAAATTTTCACTTGTCTTATATGGCAAGGTGAGCGTTGCTATTTAAGCCAAAATCGCAAGTTTTACCTAATCGGCACGATATATATATATATATATATATATATATATATATATATATATATATATATATATATATATCAGATCACTTTTTAGTTATAGCTACAGTGGGAGTAAAAGGTAGATGGGATACAAGGAAAATAGAATCAGTAAGTAAAAGAGAGGTGAAGGTTTATAAACTAAAAGAGGAGGCAGTTAGGGTAAGATATAAACAACTATTGGAGGATAGATGGGCTAGTGAGAGTGTAGGCAATGGGGTCGAAAATGTATGGGGTAGATTTAAAAATGTAGTGTTAGAGTGTTCAGCAGAAGTTTGTGGTTACAGGCGAGTGGGTGCAGGAGGGAAGAGGAGCGATTGGTGGAATGATGATGTAAAGAGAGTAGTAAGGGAGAAAAAGTTAGCATATGAGAGGTTTTTACAAAGTAGAAGTGATGCAAGGAGGGAAGAGTATTAAAAGAGTGGTGAAGCAATGTAAAAAGAGAGCAGATGAGAGAGTGGGTGAGATGTTATCAGCAAATTTTGTTGAAAATAAGAAAAAGTTTTGGAATGAGATTAATAAGTTGAGGAAGCCTAGAGAACAAATGGATTTGACAGTTAAAAATAGGAGAGGAGAGTTATTAAATGGAGAGTTAGAGGTATCGGGAAGATGGAGAGAATATTTTGAGGATTTGTTAAATGTTGATGAAGACAGGGAAGCTGTGATTTCGTGTGTAGGGCAAGGAGGAATAACATCTTGTAGGAGTGTGGAAGAGCCAGTTGTGGGTGTAGGGGAAGTTCGTGAGGCAGTGGGTAGAATGAAAGGGGTAAGGCAGCTGGGATTGATGGGATAAAGATAGAAATGTTAAAAGCAGGTGGGGATATAATTTTGGAGTGGTTGGTGCTATTATTTAATAAATGTATGGAAGAGGGTAAGGTACCTAGGGATTGGCAGAGAGCGTGTATTGTTCCTTTGTATAAAGGCAAAGGGGACAAAAGAGAGTGCAAAAATTATAGGGGAATAAGTCTGTTGAGTGTACCTGGTAAAGTGTATGGTAGAGTTATTATTGAAAGAATTAAGAGTAAAACAGAAAGCAGGATAGCAGATGAACAAGGGGCTTTAGGAAAGGTAGGGGTGTGTAGACCAAGTGTTTACAGTGAAACATATAGGTGAACAGTATTTGGATAAGGGTAAAGATGTTTTTGTGGCATTTATGGATTTGGAAAAGGCGTATGATAGGGTAGATAGGGGGCAATGTGGCAGATGTTGCAGGTGTATGGAATAGGAGGAAGGTTACTGAAAGCAGTGAAGAGTTTTTATGAGGATAGTGAGGCTCAGGTTAGAGTGTGTAGGAGGGAAGGGGACTATTTCCCAGTAAAAGTGGGCCTTAGACAAGGATGTGTGATGTCACCGTGGTTGTTCAATATATTTATAGATGGGGTTGTAAGAGAAGTGAATGCGAGGGTCTTGGCAAGAGGTGTTGGGCTAAAAGATAAAGAAGCAAATACAAAGTGGGAGTTGTCACAGTTGCTTTTTGCTGATGACACTGTGCTTTTGGGAGATTCTGAAGAGAAGCTGCAGAGGTTGGTGGATGAATTTGGTAGGGTGTGTAAAAGAAGAAAATTGAAAGTGAATATAGGAAAGAGTAAGGTGATGAGGATAACAAAAAGAATAGGTGACGAAAGATTGGATATCAGATTGGAGGGAGAGAGTATGGAGGAGGTGAATGTATTCAGATATTTGGGAGTGGACATGTCGGCGGATGGGTCTATGAAGGATGAGGTGAATCATAGAATTGATGAGGGAAAAGGGTGAGTGGAGCACTTGAGTCTGTGGAGACAAAGAACCTTGTCTATGGAAGTAAAGAGGGAATGTATGAGAGTATAGTTATACCAACGCTCTTATATGGGTGTGAAGCATGGGTGATGAATGTTGCAACGAGGAGAAGGCTGGAGGCAGTGGAGATGTCATGTCTGAGGTCAATGTGTGGTGTGAATATAATGCAGAGAATTCGGAGTTTGGAAATTAGGAGGAGGTGGGGGATTACCAAAACGATTGTCCAGAGAGCTGAGGAGGGGTTGTTGAGGTGGTTTGGACATGTAGAGAGAATGGAACGAGACAGAGTGACTTCGAGAGTGTATAAATCTGTAGTGGAGGGAAGGCGGGGTAGGGGTCGGCCTAGGAAAGGTTGGAGGGAGGGTAAAGGAAGTTTTGTGTGCGAGGGGCTTGGACTTCCAGCAAGCATGTGTGAGCGTATTTGATAGGAGTGAATGGAGGCATATGGTTTTTAATACTTGACGTGCTGTTGGAGTGTGAGCAAAGTAACATTTATGAAGGGATTCAGGAAACCGGCAGGCCGGACTTGAGTTCTGGAGATGGGAAGTACAGTGCCGGCACTCTGAAGGAGGGGTGTTAATGTTGCAGTTTTATAACTGTAGTGTAAAGCACCCTTCTGGCAAGACAGTGATGGAGTGAATGATGATGAAAGTTTTCTTTTCAGGCCACCCTGCCTTGGTGGGAATCGGCCGATGTGTTAATAAAAAAAAATAATATATATATATATATATATATATATATATATATATATATATATATATATATATATATATATATATATATATATATATTTATATTTATATATTTACCTATTCGAAACAACATGTATATATATTTATATATATTTACCTTTAAGATAATGAACAATATTCTGGAATTATAAAATTGTCAAGTTTATAGATACCAGAACTGAAATTTGAATTATGTTCAATATGCTTAATAAGTGATGCCTGCACAAAATTACGTTGAACTGAAGAATTACGTGGAACTATTTCTTTGACAATAGTCTAATCCAATAATAATATTTATGTTGTCCAATAATAATATTTATGTTGTTTAACTCTGGTCTCAAGTGGCTTTCCAGATTGTCCAAAATAAAAGCTATTACAACTTTTACAAGGAATGGAGTATGCACAACTTAGAAAGTTTTTGGGAGAAATTTTATTTAATTTTTGGTTTATATTATAGTCAAAATTAAAGGAAACTTTAACATTAAATATTTAAGAGATTGCGAAAGATGTGAGAGACTGATATTATATGGTAAAACCAATAAGTTCTGAAGCTTATAATGAAAGGTAGGCTCTGGCTTGTAGAATATTTTTTTATATTACAAAATGAGGTATCATCTTACTTTGTAACATAAAAAAATATATCACCCCACTTGGTAGGTAGCTGAGCAATCTGTCCTCGGATCGCGAAGCCACCGAAGTACATATAGTTTGATATGCGATGCATTCCTATATGCAGATTTGGTTGCCACCAGGAGGTATTCGCAACTGATAAGGTTACCAGTGGAATGTCCAGTTGTATGCGGGTGCTGTGGGTTTCTCTTGCGAGGGGCCAAGTGTGACCAGGACAAGCGCTACGATAGTGAATAATGTAACTACAGTCGAGGGTATGATTTTCTCTACACCCCTGTCAAATTCCTCTCCTCACTATGCTGCATTCACTGCTTCCTTGGCTGTGTGAAGCTGCTTCATCTTCTGTTGTGTTGAAGTTTGTCTAGTGAGTGTGTGCTGGTGAAGGAGTTAGCACACACCGGTGGAAATATGCTGGATCGATGTCTCATAGTCATGGAGTTGCGGGCAGGAAGAGGATATTGTAGTCATAGGGGCAATATTGTAGTTAATGTGTCTCACGAGAGGCCGTGAGGGAGGTGTAATATTGTAGTTAATGTGGCTCACGAGAGGCCGTGAGGGAGGTATTATATTGTACATAATGTGGCTCACGAGAGGCCGTGAGGGAGGTGTAATATTGTAGTTAATGTGGCTCACGAGAGGCCATGAGGGAGGTATTACCATTATGAACAATGGCTGAACCGTAGTTATATCCCTCTTACATGGAACTCACAACAATACGCTGAACTATATAAACTGCACTATATAAACTACACTAAGCTGCACTATATAAACTACACTAAGCTGCACTATATAAACTTACTACACTGTTGCACTATATAAACTCACTAAGCTTCTTTATATAAACTCATTACACTACGCTGGACTATTTAACTCACTATATTACGCTGACCTATATACACTCACTACACTATGCTGCACTATATAAACTCACTACGGTGCACTATATAAACTCACTACGGTGCACTATATAAACTCACTACGGTGCACTATATAAACTCACTACGGTGCACTATATAAACTCACTACGGTGCACTATATAAACTCTCTACATTATGCTGAACTACATAAACTCACTACGCTATGTTGCACTATACAATCTCACTATGCTGTACTATATAAACTCACTACGGTGCACTATATAAACTCACTACGCTGCACTATATAAACTCACTACACTATGCTGCACTACATAAACTCACTACGCTGCACTATATAAACTCACTACACTGCACTATATAAACTCACTACGCTGCACTATATAAAATCACTACGCAGCACTATATAAACTTACTACGCTGCACTATATAAACTCACTACGCTGCACTATATAAACTTACTACGCTGCACTATATAAACTCACTACGCTGCACTATATAAACTTACTACGCTGCACTATATAAACTTACTACGCTGCACTATATAAACTCACTACGCTGCACTATATAAACTTACTACACTGCACTATATAAACTCACTACGCTGCACTATATAAACTTACTACGCTGCACTATATAAACTTACTACGCTGCACTATATAAACTCACTACGCTGCACTATATAAACTTACTACGCTGCACTACATAAACTTACTACGCTGCACTATATAAACTTACTACGCTGCACTATATAAACTCACTACGCTGCACTATATAAACTCACTACGCTGCACTACATAAACTCACTACGCTGCACTATATAAACTCACTACGCTGCACTATATAAACTTACTACGCTGCACTATATAAACTTACTACGCTGCACTATATAAACTCACTACGCTGCACTACATAAACTCACTACGCTGCACTATATAAACTTACTACGCTGCACTATATAAACTCACTACGCTGCACTATATAAACTCACTACGCTGCACTATATAAACTTACTACGCTGCACTATATAAACTCACTATGCTGCACTATATAAACTTACTACGCTGCACTATATAAACTCACTACGCTGCACTATATAAACTTACTACGCTGCACTATATAAACTTACTACGCTGCACTATATAAACTTACTACGCTGCACTATATAAACTTACTACGCTGCACTATATAAACTTACTACGCTGCACTATATAAACTTACTACGCTGCACTATATAAACTCACTACGCTGCACTATATAAACTTACTATGCTGCACTATATAAACTCACTATGCTGCGCTATATAAACTTACTACACTGCACTACATAAACTTACTATGCCACACTATATAAACTCACTACACTACGCTCCTCCATTTCCTACCCTTCCCCTCCTCCTCCTCCTCCTCCTTCTCTTCCTCCTCATCCTCCTTCGCCTCTCCTCTCCAAATATTAAATTAGGTTGTTAGGTAAGATTAGATTTAATTAGGCTAGACTGTCTTCTATCAATAATAAATAACCAGTTTTAGCATAGCACGACATAAGTAAAAAAAAAACATAGGATAAAAGTGAAAAATTTCTGACTCGTGAAAAGAAAACAGGAGCCACCGAGAGCAAAAATGGAAAAGATCTGAGTCAGGGAAAATAATTATTGTTTTAGGCTCTTTTTGTCAGTCATCTATCTGACTAAGTAACAGTGAAATACTGTCTGTTATTAAGAGATGGGGCTACCTAACTCCTAAGACTGTTATTGCTTTATCAACTCTGTAGAACAGAGGGGTGTGTTTGGGTGTGACCGATTAGTTAATTATCCAACCAAGTCAATAGTTGAATCCAATCCAAGAACCTGCCATCCCGTCCACGGATATTCTGGATTTCTTACCTCTGTTTCTAGACAGGATATTGTGTGGTGGGGCGTAGCCTTATCTTAAGCTGAGCTGAGGGACAGTGGATGGACTTTCCACATGTGGGCAGTACCCATTAGCATACATATAAATGCAAATTCAATAGTATTGTCAACAAGCAGTTACCATCGTGATGTGTGAGGTCTGTAGGTTATTAAATTCGATTAGGAACACTGCGATATATGTGAACTAGTCACTTTGTATCACCTGGCTTGGTGCTATGAAATGTGACAGTGAAGGGTAGTGTCATCCACATTTGTAATGTGATTACTGAATGTTAATGTTATTCATTGTGCAAATCTAGGAGTCTTGCAAAAAGAGAGGAAGTCGCCTTTTTTACTAGGCTTATGTGATAACTCCACTGACTCCACGCCGTCCACTGACTTCTTTGTGACAGAAGCATGGGTAGTTTCCCACGCTGATTGGTGGCACAAGTGGGTGGTCCTGTTGTCAATTGCATGGGCTGGGATGAAAGTAATGGTAGAAACTAACAGCACTACCGTACTGTTAAATGAGTGTAAGACGGAAACCTGTAATTGTTTAAACTCTGGTAGGACTGCTGGTGTCTTTTCTTCTGCTTCATAAATATGTAAGATGACAGCTACATCTTACTACTTCTGCTCACACCTAGTTCATATAAGAGGTGGTAGGAGTCTATTAAAGACTACAGTTAAATTAATCATTAAAACCCTTCATTCAGAGTGCAGGCGCTGTACTTCCTATATTATGAACGCAAATAATGAATGGCCTGTGAGACCTGGTCGTAATGGGAATTGGAACAAACAAACTCAGCAGTGGACTGTAATGTATATTTTGCCTTCACCTACTATATTCAGATATGTACACTATGTACAATATGTACAGAGAGAATAATAATAAGTGTACACCATGGTGACAGATGGCAAAGCAGCAGCCAGAGAGAGTGCACCATACTCAACCAGCAGGTAGGCAAGTCTGCCAATGCTTATCACAAGTGAACCACATTGCTTCAGCTTTGGCAGGCTTGCCTGTGATTGGTCATTGAACCAACGTACTGATTTAACGACGGGTACCCTTTCGATCGTTAAACCCTTAGCACCCGGTTTGCTGGTTGGGAGGCAGCCTATATGGGAGTGTGACATATGCCGAATAAACTGCAACATACTCTTTGCATGCCACACTGGGGGTAGTAGAGATTTGTAAGTTTGGCACCCTGTAGGCCTACATATCCTGTTACAGGCTTCTCTGGTCACACTCCCTCACGTCAAGATTTACAGGAGTAACAGTTTCGGGAAATCAGTTAACTATTGCCTAATTCCTTTCACTCACCATCACGCTACAGGTACTGTATTCACATATATAATAGCTCTTTTCTAATTCTGACGAATGCAGGATCTTCTTACCATTCCAAAACACTCCTTACTCTGTGGTACTTGAGGTAAACTAGAAAGAGAGAGATGCTCCTTCTACCGGTGAAGGTGGAGGTGAAGAATCACAGAGCTGCTAAAAGGTACCAGTATATCTGAAATAAGAAAGGAGGCACTGACAAGAGAAACATAAAAATATTGAGCTTAAGCTTAAGGAATCATACAGTAGCCAAGAAACACAGGAAGAACCGAGAGCCGTGAATGAAGTTAAAAAAATGCAAAATACTTCTTTTCTTATGCCAAATCTTGGGCAAAAACCACATCCAGTATTGGACCTCTGCTTAAACGAGATGGGACTTTCTTAGATGACAGTAACGAAATGAGTGAGATACTGAAGTCCCAATATGACTCAGTATTTAGTGAGCCGTTAATCACTATAGCAATCTAAATGGTTTGTTTATGACCGAGACTCAGAATCTGGTTAATTCAAGAATTTCTGATATAATTCTAATACGACAGTACTTTGAAGAAACAATAATTGACATGCCCATGCACTCTTCCCCAGACCGACTCGTGGAACTCCGTGTTCAAAACGAACTGCAAGAAACTCCTTTCACCTGCCTTAAATATACTATGGAGAGGGAGTATGGACGCAGATGTCATCCCACACTCACTAAAAACAACAGGCATAGCCCCACTACACAAAGATGGCAATAAACCAGTTTCAAAGAATTACAGACCGGTAGCACTAACGTCCCGAATGTCATAAAGATCTTTGAAAGGGTTCTAAGAAGCAAGTTCGCCACCCATTTAGATACCCATCAACTGCATAAACAGGGAAACATGGGTTTAGAGTAGGTCGCTCCTGCCGCTCACAACCACTGGATCACTATGACATGGTTTGGATGCTCTGAAGGACAAACGAAATGCAGATGTAGTAAACACAGACTTTGCGGAAGCCTACGACAAGTGCGATCATGGTGTAATAGCACACAAAATACGTGAAAAAGGAATAACAAGAAAAGTGGGTAGATGGATCTATAACTTCCTAACAAATAGAACATAAAGAGTAATGGTAAACAGAGTAAAGTCAGAGGCGGCTAAAGTGAAAATCTCTGTTACAGTACTCGCTCGCATCCTTTTTCTCTTTCTCATATTTGACTTAAACAGAGACGTAAGCCACTGCACCTTGTCCTCCCTCGCTGATGATACCCGAATTTGCATGATAGTGTCATCCATCGATGGGGGGGTCATAATAACGACATAAAATACTGAGAGGAATTGACAGGGAGGATAGTGATAGGATGTTACTGTAAAATTTATGGCTTGAGCTAGAATATTTAATTTAACAAATCTCCAGGCGGACATTAACCAAATCTTTAAATGGGCCGCAGAAAACAATATGAAGTTCATTGAAGACAAATTGTAATTATTCCGCTATAGAAAACTCGAGGAAATTAAAATTGGATCAGAATATAAAGACAATTTCATCCACACAATAGAGCGAAAAACTAATATGAAGGACCTGAAGTGATAATGTTAGAAAATCTGAATTTCAAAGATCACAACAATGTATCTACTACATCTGCTAGGAAAATGACAAGATGGATAATGAGATCCTTCAAAACTAGAGATACCAAGTCTATGATGATTCTTTTCAACTCGCTTGTTCTGTCTAGGCTGGAATATTGCTGTGCACTAACAGCCCCTTTCAATGCAGGCGAAATTGAAGACCTTGAGAATATACAGAGAACTTTCACGGCATGTATAAGTACGATAAAGCACCTAAATTACTTGTAAGGGTTGAAGTCCCTTGACTTGTACTCCCTGGAAAGCAGGCGAGGAAGATACATAATAACATTCGCTTAGAAAATCCTAGTGGGACTAGTCTCAAATCTGTGCATGGAAATCAATCCCTACGAAAGCAAAAGATTCGGCAGGCGATGCAACATTTCCCCAATGAAAAGCAGAGGCGCCACGCTGAGACAAAACAATAAGTGTCAGGGGGCTAAGACCATTCAACTGCCTCCCAACATACCTAAGGGGGATTATCTATAGACCCCTGGCTGTTTTCAAGAGGGAACTGTACTGGACCAACTAGGATGTGGTTCGTACGTCGGTTTACGTGCGGCCAGCAGTAACAACATGGTTGATCAGGCCCTGATCCGTCGCGAGGCTTGGTCACGGACCGGGCCAGGGGAACGTTGACCCTCCCTATAGTATACCTTCCTGCCATACTTCAAGTATAGTTTGATATTTATCCTGGTAGATCTTGTCCATTTGAAGTCATTGTGTCAAATCCTCGCAGAGAGAGATGCACACAGCCCACCCCTCTGTCTGTCTCTCTCTGTCTTTCTGTGTTTGTGTGTGTGTGAGTGTCTCTCTCTCTCTCTCTCTTTCTCTCCCTCCCTCCTCTCCCCTAGGCACATAAGCACTCATTAGCATTTACCTCCACCATTTTCGACCGACATTTTAACAAAGGTGATTACCGACCTCACGCTGCTGAGGTCACTGACACATCTCCACACTGCTTAAGTAAGTGACACCTTCCTACACTGATGATATGAGTGACACCACACCTTGCCACACTGCTGATGTGAGTGACATCTTTCCATACTGCTGAGGACAGGGGCATCTTCCCGCACTGCTGAGGTAAGTAACACCTTCCCTCCCAGTTGAGGTGAGTAATACCTGCTGAGGTGAGTGGTATCTTCTCTCACTGCTGAGGTAAATGACACCTTCTCACACTGCTGAGGTGAGTGACACCATCCTATATTGCTGAGGTGAGTAGCAATTTCCCTCACTGCTGAGGCGAGTTGCACCTTTCCTCACTGCTCAGGTGAGTATAACCTTCTCTCACTGCTGAGGTGGGTGACACCTTCCCTAACTGCTGAGGTGGGTAGCTTCTTCCCTCACTACTGAGGTGGGTGGTACCTTCCCTCACTGCTGAGGTGGGTGACACCTTTCCTCACTGCTGAGGTGGGTGGCTCCTTCCCTCACTGCTGAGGTGGGTGGCACCTTCTCTCACTGCTGAGGTGGGTGACACCTTCCCTAACTGCTGACGTGGGTGGCACCTTCTCTCACTGCTGAGGTGGGTGGCACCTTCCCTCACTGCTGAGGTGGGTGGCGCCTTCTCTCACTGCTGAGGTGGGTGACACCTTCCCTAACTGCTGAAGTGGGTGGCTCCTTCCCTCACTGCTGAGGTGGGTGGCACCTTATCTCACTGCTGAAGTGGGTGGCACCTTCCCTAACTGCTGAGGTGGGTGGCTTCTTCCCTAACTACTGAGGTGGGTGGCACCTTCTCTCACTGCTGAGGTGGGTGGCACCTCTCACTGCTGAGGTGGGTGGCACCTTCCCTCACTGCTGAGGTGGGTGGCACCTTGTCTCACTGCTGAGGTGGGTGGCACCTTCCCTAACTGCTGAAGTGGGTGGCTCCTTCCTTCACTGCTGAAGTGGGTGGCACCTTCTCTCACTGCTGAGGTAGGTGACACCTTCCCTAACTGCTGAAGTGGGTGGCTCCTTCCCTCACTGCTGAGGTGGGTGGCACCTTCTCTCACTGCTGAGGTGGGTGGCACCTTCCCTCACTGCTGAGGTGGGTGGCACCTTCCCTCACTGCTGAGGTGTGTGGCACCTTCTCTTACTGCTGAGGTGGGTGGCACCTTCTCTTACTGCTGAGGTGAGTAAATTCGCGAAAGAAACAGTAGAACTTTCCAAAGTTATTTAATTAAGAAAGACCATCAAGAGCAAGTCCAGCAGCTCCTCTTATTGCCTTCTCACTCGCCACAGTTTTGTTTGTCCTGGATTTCCGCAAATATAAATTTATATTGGCTGAATCTTTTCACATTTACTTCTTAAATTTTTTTTAAAATATATTTATTTAAAAATGATCTCAGGAAACGTTTAAGTGAGCATGATTCTTTCTTAACTTAATTAAATTGCGCTAATTTGTATGTACGTATATACTTTTTGCATGAAGAAAAACACCCTTTCTCGAATTATATATGTAACCTCGAAGAGCACTCAAAAGACCAAACATCATTTAAATATTTGTACTGAGTTTAATGAACTGGTCAGCAGTCGTACTGATGCTCACAGTGTTAATCTTGCACTGTTATTATCAGTTTCCCACAATTCTACTTACAAGCTAAGACCTTCCATGGTGCATCTCACAATACTCAGCAAACACCTAGTGCATATTTACTATTCATTTGACAATCCGAATGAATTTTTCATGAACGAGTCTCAAAACCTTGTTAATGTACGCCAGATTTCTGACATAACCCTAACTATACTGGACACTGAAAAAAACACACATTGGCAACTTGCCCATGCACTCTGCCCCTGGCCTAGACTCATGGAACTCTGTGTTTACCATGAACTATAAGAAACCGCTTTCGCGTGCCTTAAGTATGTTATGGAGAGAGACCCTAAACAGTGAGTATAGCCCCCCACTCCATAAAGACAGCGGCAAAGCAATACCAAAGAATTATAAACAGATAACAATAATATCCCACATTATAAGAGACTTTTTAAGACTTGATTGCCAAAACCAATTAAATTCCCAACAGTTGCACAACCAAGGGCAACATGGTTGTGCAACACCATGCAGTCTGTGTAACACCATCTGCATAATGTTGATGGTGTTACACAGACTCCAAAAGTCTTCAACATGTGCGATCATGGTGTAATAGCGCACATAATGCTTGCTCAGGAAAAACTAGAGAAGAGGATAGATGATTGATTTGCAACTGTGTAACCAACAAAACACAAAGAGTAATAGCAAACAGAGTTAAGTCGGAGGCTACCACAGTCAAAAGCTGTACTCCACTAAGGACAGTACTCGATCCGTCCTGTTCCTCATCCTCATATCGGACATAGACACATGTGTAAACTGGCAGAGAGCGGGTATTGTTCCTTTGTATAAATGCAAAGGGGACAAAAGAGAGTGCAAAAATTATAGGGGAATAAGTCTGTTGAGTATACCACGTATGGTAGAGTTATTATTGAAAGAATTAAGAGTAAGACGGAGAGCAGGATAGCAGATGAACAAGGGGGCTTTAGGAAAGTTTTTTGTTGTTGTATATTTTATTTAAAACAGTACATACAATACATGTCATGACAAAATCGCATATTGGAACATATACATAAGCTCCTCACCCTACCAGAAAATGAAACACAAATATAATCAATTTCCTTCGTATTAACCTAGATACTAGGTTGTCTTATCTTTACTGAAAAATATCTGAATACAACTACAAACTGCAGCAAAACTATACACAAAACAAAAACTGCCTTTACCTAACCACACCTCAATACCCATCTCCCTGCTCACACATGTTACAAAAATTAAACACCACAACTGCCATAATAAAAATTAAACATCATATTACATTCCATAAACACACAGGAACAAAACTGTCTCCGCAAAAGTCTTACCCAATCAGTCCGAAGACCTGGTATCACTGTAATACACCAAATAACATGAAACCATTACAGCTCTACCATGTACACTTGTAAACCCCCCTCCCATTCCTTTTTTTTTTTTTTTTTTTTTCCAATTATAAGGAAATACCCTTTCGAGTCAGACGTAAAAGTCATAATACAAGTCACAAACAACATCTTATTAAACTTGAAATTGTGTACTATCCTAACTCCCCCTTTAAAAACATATCTCAATACAACTGTAAAACTTCATCTATATTATATACAAAACAAATTTTTTCTTTGACCTGACAACACCTCGAACAAAATCCCAACACCCTACACACACATTACTAATATTAATCAAAATTAACTGCCATTACAATGTAAGACACCACTATATTACATTCAACGATCACATAAGATCAAAAAGCTAACTCTTCAAAAGTCTGGAGCCTTACCTAACCTACTGATGTATACCACAACAGTGCTCCTAGAACCTGGTGCACATCAAATAAAACCTCCCCATACCCATACATTTCAAGGTTTACCACCACCATGTCATGCTTGAACCATATGACATTCCCTGTGTATGACACAGACAAAACACAAAAATTACCCCGGTGGTAGCTGAAAAAGTTAACACAAAGGAAAATAATATTTTCTCCACCCACACACACGCACCCAACATACATCCAAACACCTGCCGTACGTGACACAATGTCCATACACCAACACACGGATCTCACTCACACAGGCGGCATCTCCAATATATATATATTTTTTTCTTTAATATAGTCAACAAAGTTTTGCTTTGACTCACAAACCCCTAAGAGATTATGATGACGCCGACAGTAAGAAAACAGGCAAGCTTCACCTTATGCTCCCAACACCCCCTTCCCCCAACTACCCTTTTGCGCCAACCTCACTAACTACTGATTAACAAACACATATTTGTTTTTTTGTTTTTAAATTATTGAAAGCAGAGCACCCTAAACCTGAAGCATCAACAACAAACCATCCTCATTTCCCCTTACACCCCTGCTACCCTAATAAAACCATACCACACACACACACTCTCATGTTAGTCCCTCACCTCCCCAACAATAACGCAGCAACAGTGAGGTTCCGATAACCCAAGGAAAACGCCTTACACCACCTTCCTGCATACACCTCTTGATTACGACATCTCGTCCTATAGAATCCTGCCGCCATAGCTCTAATACGGACAGCACCCTGCTCTTCTCTCATGCACCACGAGATGTAAATGTACTCCACCACTAAATATGCCACCGCCCTTCTTACATCCTCAGGACACGCCTCAACATCCATACTTAACGCCCTAAGGGTTGACAAACCCCCCGCCCCTACCCTTTTCAAAACCCCACTAAACCATTCCCTCACCCCCCCCTAACTCCTCACAAAAGTAAATAACGTGATACGCAGTATCAAGCCCACCACATTTCAGGCACAACCCCTCCCTTATTATGCCCATTCTCCACAATTGTGCCCTTGATGCCAAAATGCCTAATAAAAACCTATACCCTGTTTCCCGTACCCTAGGTGGTATACACAGCCTCTTCATCCAATACCACACCAATTTCAAATTATACATTGGATAAATCCCTGATCCCTGCACTATCTCTTTCTCCCCCCCTACCCTATCCAACTTACTCACCTTCACCCTACCTGGCACCTTGACAACTGAAAGATATCTCAAAATATCCTCACAATGCAATAAATCTCTACCCTTCCACCACCTACGTACCTCACTCATAACCCTCCCCACTCGCCTGACCCCATCCCCCCCCTGCCATAAATTTCTGTTTTACGTGTATACTTTGAAGCCTTCTCCCCAATGGTATCAACCCCATACCCCCATGGGCCACCCCCGCTGTCACTACTTCTCGCGCCAACCAGTGCCTCCCATAGCTCCAAATGTATCTATAAACCCTTACCGTCAACCTTCTTATGTCACACTCCCGTAGAGGATAAACAGTCGCCACAAACCACAGTTTACTATAAATTAGAGCATTCACTACCACTGCTCTTTGTAACAACGTTACCTCTCCAGGACTGAAACCACCTAACCTACCTAACGCTTTGTTCACCACTAACTCCGAATTTAATTCCCTTGCCAACTGACTACTATGACTAAAAATGACCCCACATATTTTTAAGCTATCAACACACATCCACCCACCCCTACTCCCCAACGTCCCACCCACCCACGAACCTACCTCCAACAACCTAGATTTCGCTCTGTTGATGCCCATCCCAGTAGCCCCTCCAAACACCTCAATAATCTTATTAACATTTCCTAAACCCTCACTACTCCCCACCATAATTGTAGTGTCATCAACATAACCTACTATGCCCGTTACACAACCCCACTTTTCATCCCCATCCCATACCCCCTCACGAACCAACCTATAAAAGGGTTCCTGCAGACACCCAAAAAGGATCTGAGATAGGGGACAACCCTGCCTCAGACCCCTCTCATACCTCACCTGAACCCCTAACCTGCCATTAACCTGGACCCTCGCCAAGGCACCATCATACAAGGTTCTTACCCACCTAACAATTTCCCATCCAAACCCCTGCCTCCCTAAGATCTCATATAACATCTCCCTGTCTACACTATCGTACGCCGTTTCCCAATCTAACCCCAGAACCCCTCCCCCTTCCTTCAGTTCCACGAAAGTCTTAATTCTCCTATGCCCCGTCCTAATGCTACGTCCTGGTATACCAAACTGACCTTCCTCTAAAACCTTCTCCAACACCCTTTTCATCCTATTTGCTAATATCTTGGCAAAATCTTATAATAAGAGCATAACAAAGTTATTGCCCTATACCCTCTCAAAACATCACTGTCCTTTTGGTACTAACACCACCACCCCAGTCCTCTGCACCTCATCCATTGTACCCCTATCCTTCATTTGATTCAGCACCTTTACTAAAACATCTTTCAAAACATCCCAATGACATACGTAGAAATCCCCAGGTAACCCATCCACCTCAGGTGCCTTCCCCATGCGTAACCCTTGCACCGCTTGCCATACCTCTTCAATCGTTATTCGTCCACCTAACCCCTTCCTATCCTCCTCCCCTAACCTCTCCTGAATGCTCTCTAGCACAATTCCCCTACAAACCTCATCCCTCACTCTACCCATGAACTTATTCTGAAACCAATACCTTGCATAAGCACACATCCCATCCGTAGTTCTTAATACCTGACCTTTATGATAACCCCCAATCTCCTCCTCTACCTTCAACGCCGTTATTGTCATGCCTGTTCTACGTGTCCTAAATCTCTTCAAAACAGTACCCGATGGCCTATCACCCCATAACACCTCTTCTAATTGACTACGAACCCTTATCGCCCTAAAAACTTCATTCTGAATATCCTTTAGTCTACCCTTAAGATACGCTATTTCCTGTTGATGACACCCTCCTCCTCCACCACTATAACAATCCCTTAACCTCCCTTCCAAATATCCCTGTAACCCATACCTATACCTAGCCTCCTCAACCCCCTCACGCTTATAATAACCTCTCACCGCCTCCTTTGCCATCAAATTCCACAACTTCCCAATGTCACAAATGCCCCTACCCCCACCCCAGAACCCCTCCCACCAAGCCTCGAAACCCTCACGATGCCCCTCTCGTTTCAGCAAACTAACATTCAACCTCCACAAGTCCGAATAATATTTAACAACACCCACCCACCCCAACACAGCCACCACACCCCTATGATCTGAAAACCCAACATCTATAGTACGCACCTCTTCCACATTTATACTTGAAGACACGTACACCCTATCCAACCGTGCTGCATATCCTTTCCTAATAAACGTATGTTCTACCATAACCTGTCTACCATCTACTACATCCCGAACCCCAACCGCCCCTAATAAGTCTCTCAACACTGCTAGCACACAACCTGCTCCTCTCGGTTCTACGTCATTCCTCCTAATAACACAATTCCAGTCTCCCGCTATCACCGTTACCGCAGGAAGACCCCTTAAATAATCCCTCACAAAATCCCCCTTGGTACTAGGCACATTAATCGCTGGCATATACACACCGAGATGTCACCCCAAACCCCATCTACCCTTACAATCCGCCCCCCTCCTACCTCCTCTCACGACCTCAAATGAAAAGGGCAGGATTCCCTAATACCTACCAAAGCCTCTCCCTTGAAAAGTTCTGAACTTCCTGTATATAAATTAAATCCCTTTAACCTCAATTCCCTACCACACCTATAATTGTGTTCTTGGAGGAAACAAACATCAATACCCTCTCTCCACAAAGTACTCTCAACCCACAACCTCTTGACCTCCGCGCGGAGGCCATTAACATTCATACTTAAACACTTAAATTCTTTAAAGGTGGTTTCCCCCGAGGCTTCGTTACTCGTGCTCCACCTGCATTGACGAAGAACCCACCCCCCTTGGGCCCTCCTCCCACCTTGTCTACACGCTTCTCCTTTACTCCCCCCCTCTCATCCCTATCCCTTTCTGCTAACACTTTCTTCCCTGTCTTCTGAGCCGGCGTCAACACATCATCTTCCACCGAACCACTAGATCTCTTACGAGATTCTCCTGCCACCTCCATGATCTCTTCAGACACTGCACTGACTACATTGTCCTCCATATGAACTTCCACCTCAACCACACACACTCTCACCTCATTACCACTCTCACCACAACCACTCTTACTCACGTCATCACTCAGCTCTTCGCCAAGACTTGCCATTACTTCCAGGGTATTCTGCAGCTCATACTCCTCACCCACGGAAGGTGGACTATCAATCAACTTCCTTAGATCCTCCAACATAGGATCTGTCAATTCCACCAAATCATTGCCATCCTCTTGTCCGACGGCGACTGTAGAATCCTTCACCTCCTCTGGACATGTCTCAGGAGGTAATGTCACCACCAACTCCTCCGCTTGCGCCATCTCATCGCTCCATCGACGTGCTCCTCCATCCTTACGCCCTGGAGAAGACACATTCCTCTCCATGTCACTGAAAAGGCTATCCACACCAATCCCCCTCACCTCCTCTCCACGTCGTTGCTGGGGTAACTGTCCTTGTCTCTCACAAGCCACCGCCAAATGCCCCGCCTGTCCACATAGCCGGCATGTCCTCACTTGCCCTGCATATGTCACATATACTTGTGTATGAAAGAGGGGCATCAATACATATGATGGTATAGGCATCCTCAAGGACATCTTCAGACTGTATGATCCTTCTGGCAATCCTGCATAGGCACCCTGTTCCCACCTACCGACATTTGCCGCATGAATCACTCCATAGGCCTTGAAAACATCCCTCACATCTTCTTCATAAGCCTCAAATGGAATATTTCGAATCCTTATCCACTTGTATGTCGCCGATACGTCCCTCAACCGCACCTCCAATCCTTCCCTCACAACCATCCTCTTGTCTTGATAATCGTCAACAGCTCTTTCATAGACACCACTCGACGAGAACTTCACAAACACTCTTGTTGCTCCATTAAGTGATATTCCATAAATATCTGAAGTGGCGAATCCATATTTATCACGTAGAATGGCAGGTAAGAGATCGTCGGCATTTGAAGGGTAAATGGCTCCAGCAAGCACCTCAATACACACTATATTTACTCTCCTTCTGTATGGCTCGGGCATTGCAGAGAAAATAAAGTTGTCAAAGCTGGCCACCAGAGGCGCCTGACAGCACACCCTCACACCACAGTGGTCGGGCAGCAACTGAAGGAAAGGTAGGGGGTGCGTAGACCAAGTGTTTACAGTGAAACATATAGGTGAACAGTATTTAGATAAGGGTAAAGAGGGTTTTGTGGCATTTATGGATTTGGAAACGGCGTATGATAGGGTGGATAGGGAGGCAATGTGGCAGATGTTGCAGGTGTATGGAATAGAAGGTAGGTTATTGAAATCAGTGAAGAGCTTTTATGAGGATAGTGAGGCTCAGGTTAGAGTGTGTAGGAGAGAGGGAGATTACTTCTCAGTAAAAGTAGGCCTTAGACAAGGATGTGTGATGTCACCGTGGTTGTTCAATATATTTATAGATGGGGTTATAAGAGAAGTGAATGCGAGGGTCTTGGCAAGAGGTGTGGGGTTAAAAGACAAAGAATCAAATACAAAGTGGGAGTTGTCATAGTTTGCATTTTGCTGATGACACAGTGCTTTTGGGAGATTCTGATGAGAAGTTGCAGAGGTTGGTGGATGAATTTGGTAGGGTGTGTAAAAGAAGAAAATGGAAAGTGAATATAGGAAAGAGTAAGGTGATGAGGATAACAAAATGATTAGGTGACGAAAGATTGGATATCAGATTGGAGGGAGAGTGTCTGGAGGAGGTGAATGTATTCAGATATTTGGGAGTGGACATGTCAGCAGATGGGTCTATGAAGGATGAGGTGAATCATAGAATTGATGAGGGGAAAAACGCGAGTGGTGCACTTCAGAGTCTGTGGAGACAAAGATCTTTGTCCATGGAAGTAAAGAGGGGAATGTATGAGAGTATAGTTATACCAACAGTCTTATATGGGTGTGAAGCATGGGTGATGAATGTTGCAACGAGGAGAAGGCTGGAGGCAGTGGAGATGTCATGTTCTGAGGTCAATGTGTGGTGTGAATATAATGCAGAGAATTCGGAGTTTGGAAATTAAGAGGAGGTGCAGGTTTACCAAAACTATTATCCAGATGGCTGAGGAGGGGTTGTTGAGGTGGTTCGGACATGTAGAGAGAATGGAACGAAAGAGAATGACTTCGAGAGTGTATAAAACTGTAGTGGAGGGAAGGCGGGGTAGGGGTCTGCCTAGGAAAGGTTGGAGGGAGGGGATAAAAGAGGTTTTGTGTGCGAGGGGCTTGGATTTCCAGCAAGCATGCATGAGCGTATTTGATAGGAGTGAATGGAGACAAATGGTTTTTAATACTTGACGTGCTATTGGAGTGTGAGCAAAGTAACATTTATGAAGGGATTCAGGGAAACCGGCAGGACGGACATGAGTCCTGGAGATGGGAAGTACAGTGTCTGCACTCTGAAGGAGGGGTGTTAATGTTGCAGTTTTATAACTGTAGTGTAAAGCATCTATCTGGCAAGACAGTGATGGAGTGAATGATGATGAAAGTTTTTCTTTTTCGGGCAACCCTGTCTTGGTGGGAATCAGCCGATGTGTTAATAAAAAAATAATGAAAAATATATAGTATATATATCTAGTGTAATTATGATGTATTTTACCTTTTCATATAATTTTATATTGCTGATATTTTCGATATTAGCTAAATCGTTAATATCTTGCTTTATATGATTATTTGACTTAGCTATATTAATAGGTAGGATGTAACAATTTACACTTTGTGCTCATTGTTCGTGACTTGACTGACTGCCAGCCTTAGCTAACAACCTCGGTAACTAGCACTTCGCTTGTTATACTGCCTGCTTCTCTGGAGTGCTGGGCAGTAGCTGGGCGAGTCACGTGACCAGTGGCGTGATCATCTGAGCTTGGAGACAGTCTTACCTCCCTTGCTAACTCTCTCCTGTGCTGACCCTGGTTGGAGCAATACCTCCCTCTTGCTCTCTCTTGTTTGTTCGTTATTTAGACTCTGGTAGAGTATGTTTTCGGTGGTAAGACGAAACATACTTTTCTGGACTCTGTGTAACTCTGTTCACAGAGCATAGCCTAGACTTATTGATTTTCGACGTTTTACTGAGGTTGTGGCTGTATGACCCCTGTGGTTTAGCGCTTCTATTTGATTATAATAATAATAATACTGAGGTTGTGTCACACTGACACTTTGTTTACTCAGGTCCCGAGCTGTAGCTTCTGACCTAATTTGTTCTGGCATCTGTGCACCGTCATAGTCGGGGATTTGGTTATGAACTTAGATTCAGTATTAAGGGAGTTTTGTGACTATTATGGAGGATCTGCAGATGATTCCCGGTTAGAATCGTTATTTTTTTTCCATGTTCCTGACGCTGTGCTCTTGCTGCTTGTTATATTGCTGTTCGATGAATCGGTCGTTTTACTGTTCAAGCAAGCTGTTCTGATTGCCAGTTTGGTAGAGAAGTTAGTTTATTTGAGGACGTTAAGTCAGTCACTGTTTAAGTCGAGTCGAGTCTTGAGACATAACGTGCTACCTGGAACACACACACACATACGCATACTCATTTGTATATATTAGTATTTATAATTGCTGACAGTGTACCAGATGGTACTTAAGAGCCATATAGATATGATATGTGCCTTCAGCACCATATTATATGAGAGAATTGCAGGAGCTAACCTCCTAATTAACATCCTAATAAATATCCTAATTTGTATTAAATTGATTTACTGTGATACCCTAGACAATTTTAACTTTGTTAATAAATATATTAATTTTATTACGATTAGTTAGTACTTTCTTAAGTTGAAATCCTAAGATACTATTAAATAATAACGGATAACTGGACCAGGATACTGACTACTTGTTACAAAAACCCAGTAACAGGCTGCACATATAAGTTTAGTCAAGCACGTTAGTTACTGGGAACATTTGAAGTCGCTTGCAATGTACTCCCTGGAGCTTGGGCGAGAAAGATAAATTATAATGTACACCAGGAAAATCCTAGAGGGATTGGTCCCAATCCTGAAACACCAAAATAACTCCCTACGAAAGGAAAAGGCTAGGCAGATGGTGCAGCATACCTCCAATGAAAAGCAGGGGTGCCACGAGTACACTAAGAGAAAACACAATAGGTGTGCAGAGCCCATGACAGCCTACCCACCATACATAAGGGGTATTACCAATAGACACCTAGCTACCTTTAAGAGAGAACTGGACAGATTCCTAAAGTCAGTGTCCGATGAGCCGGGTTGTGGTGCGTAAGATGGATTCCGTGCGGCCAGCAGTAACAGCCTAGTTGATCAGGCCTTGATCTACCAGGAGGCTTGGCCAAGGACTGAACCATGGGGATGTTGACACACAGAACGATCTCCAGGTAGAAGAGGGTCATCGTCTATAATCTGATGTGCCCATATGTAACTCCAGGCCCATGAATCGAAGCCGGACCTTATAGTTTTGTGCTGAACGCTCTGACGCTGAGCAGCTTCTCTTGTGATATATTACGTAGAGCGGTGGTAATCAATATGACCAGTCTTAAAGCTAATACACGCTCTCGCTAATACACAATTATGATATCTCCCTCAAGAAGAGTCTTGGGAATGGTGGAAACCACAGTAGCGTTGGATCATACAGGCAAGCTACGTAAATCCTCTTATTGAACCAGGAAAGGAATTCCTTTTTAGTCTTCTAATGCAAGCAATTCCATTGGATTAGGGCTTATGGCCATTTACTCGTAAGAGGATCTAAGTTTACTTCCTGAGCGGGTTGAAACAATTTGGGCAAAGCTCCTTTACTCCTTCCGCCTTTGTGCTCCCAGCAGCTCTTGCAACATGTAAGTAAATTGACTGTTAAATTGTGTTCCATGAGAGAAGGGAAAACGGTGGGGAGTTAGCCTGAGCGACTAGAGGAAAAACCAAAAACACCCTTTCCTTTAAGAAAAATTTTAACAAAAGCCTAAACCCCAGGGGGTTGCTACCTTTAAAAAGAATCAATTTCCCAAAGTCAGTGTCCGATACCGGGGTTGTTGCTAAGATGGATTTGTGGGGCCCGCAGTAAAGCCTAGTTGATCAGGCCTTGATCTACCCGGAGGTTGGCCAAGGACGAACCATGGGGATGTTGACACACAGAACGATCTCCAGGTAGAAGAGGGTCATCGTCTATAATCTGATTTCCCCTATGTAACTCCAGGCCCATGAATCGAAGCCGGACCTTTTAGTTTTTTGGAACGCCTGACGCTGAGCG
>WNWK01030126.1:0-23760 GCA_009830355.1 Cherax destructor
CAGGATGTGTTGGGGAGCAGATGTGTTGGGGGAGGCAGGGATGTGTTTGTGTGAGGCAGGATTTTGTGGGGGGGCAGGGGTGTTTTGGGGGAGGCAGGGGTGTGTTGTGTAAGGGATTGTTGTGTGAGGCGGAAAAGTTTTTTTAAAAACCGGGGGTGTGGGGTTTTTGGGGGGGGGGATTTTGTGGAGGCAGATTTTTTTGGGCAATGTGTTTGTGGGGGGGATGTGTTGTGGGGGGGAGGAGGGATTGTTGTGGGGGGCAGGGATGTGTTTTTAGGAAGGATGTGTTGTGGGGGGCAGGGATGTGTTGTGGGAGGCGGGGGTGTGTTGTGTGGGCAGGGAATTTTTGTTAGGCGGGGTTTTTGTTGGGGAGGCAGGGATGTTTTGGGGTTTGGGGAGGGATGTGTTTTTAAGGGGGGAATGTTGGGGGGTGAGGCAGATGTTTTTTGGGGTGGAGGAAGGAAAGTGTATTGGGGGTGTGGGGGGATGTGTTGTGGGAGGTTTAAAGGGAGGGATGTGTTGTGGGGTGGAGGCGGGGGTGTGTTGGGGGGAGGAGGAGATTGTTGGGGGGTGTGAGGCAAAAAAAGATGTGTGAGCGGGGGTGTGTGTGGGGGGGTGAGGCAGGGGGTTTTTGTGTGAGCGGGGGGTGTTTTTGGGGGGGGAGAGGCAGGGGTGTGTTGTAGGGGGGGGATGTGTTGTGTGGGGGGCAGGATGTTTTGTTTGGGGTAGGTTGGGGGGGTGGAGGAAAGATGTGTTTGGGGGGGCAGGATGTGTGTGGGGGGGGGAGGGGATGTGTTGTTCGGGTTGTGCAGGGGTTGTTGTGGGAGTGTGAGGGGGGATGTTTTGGGGGGGATGTGAGGAGGGGTTGTTGTGGGGGGGCAGGGGTGTTTGGAGGCAGGATGTTTTGTGAGGCAGGGATTTTTGGGGAGGCAGGGATGTGTTGGGGGGGCAGGGGTGTGTTGGGGGGTGTGAGGCGGGGGTGTGTTTGGGGGGGCAGGGATTTTTTTTTGGGGGGGCAGGGATTTTTGGGGGAGGCAGAGATGTTTTGTGAGGCAGGGGTGTTGTGTGGGGGGCAGGGGAATTTTTTGTGAGGCAGGGATGTGTTTTGTGAGGCAGGGACTGGTTTTGAGGCGGGGGCGGTTGGGGGAGGCAGGGACGTGTTGTGTGAGGCAGGGGTGTTTGTGTTGCAAGGATGTGTTGTGGTAGGCGGGGTGTGTTGTGGGGGGGGGGGCAATTGGTTGGGGGGGCAGGCATGGATGTGGGGGGGGATGCAGGGTTAAAGTTGTGGGAGTGGGGGGCAGGGGTGTGTTGTGGGGGGGTGAGGCAGGGGGTGTGTTTGTGTGAGGCAGGGATGTTGGGGTGAGGCAGAGATTTTTGTGTGGGGCGGGGTGTGTTTGTGAGGCAGGGGCGGGGTTTTTGGGGGGGCAAGGATGTGTGTGGGGCGGGATGTGTTGGGAGGCAGGGATGTGTTGGGGAGGTAGGGATGTGTTGGTGAGGCGGGGTGTTTGTGGGGGGCAGAGATGTGTTGTGGAAGGTGTAGGGGGTGGGTGCGGGGGAGGGGTTTTTGTGGGGGGGAGGCAAAGATGTGTTGTTGGGGTGTGAGGCAGGGGTGTGTTGTGTGAGGCAGGTATTGTTGGGGGGTGTGGGGGGATGTGTTGTGTGAGGCAGGGATGTGTTGTGTGGGCGGGGGGTGTGTTGTGTAAAAGGGGGGGTGTGTTGTGTGAGGCAGAGAGTTGGGGGGGTGTGGGGGGAAGAATGTGTTGGGGGGGTGTGGGGCGGGGATGTGTTGGGGGGGTGTGAGGAGGGATGTTTGTGGGGGGCAGGGGGTGTGTTTGGGAGGGGGGATGTTCTTGATTCAGGGATGTGTTGGGGGAGGCAGGGAGGGGTAAAGGGAAACGGGGGTGTGTTGTTTGAGGCAGGGGTGGGATGATGAATCAGGGATGTGTTGGGAGGATGGATGTGTTTTGAGGCAGGGGTGTGTTGTGGGAGGCAGGGATGTTTTGGGGGGAGTTAGGGATGTGTTGGGGGAGGACGGAATTTTTTGTGTGAAGCAGGGGTGTGGGGGAGAGGCAGGGATGTGTTGTGTGAGGCAGATATTTTTTTTGTGAGGCAGGTATTGTTGTGTGGGGCGGGGGTGTGTTGGGGGGGGTGAGGTAGGGAAAAAGTTGGGGGGGCGGGGGATGTGTTGTGTGGGCAAGGATGTGTTGTTGGGGGCAGGGGTGTGTTGGGGGAGGCGGGGGTGTGTTGGGGAGGCAGGGATATGTTGTGGAGGCAGGGGTGTGTTGGGTGTGAGGCGGGGGTGTGTTTTTAAGGGTGAGGGGGGATGTGTTGTGGGCGGGGGTATTTTGGGGGTTTTGAGGCACTGATGTGTTGTAGGGGTGTGGGGAAGGGGGTTTTATTGGGGGGGGGGGACGGGGGGTTTTTGGGGGAGGTGAAAAGGGAGGGATGTGTTGGGGGGGGAGGCAGGGATGTTTGGGGGAGGAGGGAGAGATAGTTGTGGGGGGGGGAGGCAGATAAAAGTTAAAGGTAGGGGAGTGGGATGTGCTGTGGGGGGGTGAGGGGGGAAGGGGGATGTGTTTGTGGGGGGGAGGGATGTGTTGTGGGAGGGATGGGGGGGGGATTGTTGTTGAGGAAAGGGGGGTGTTTGGGGGGGGAGGCCCCCCGGAAATTTTGGTTTGGGGGGGTGAAGGGGATTGGTGTTTTTTTGGTTTGGGGGGGTTTTGAGGCCCAAAAATTGGAAATTTTGTTTTTTGGGAGGGGGGAAATGGGATGGGGGTGTGGGGGCAGGGATGTGTTGTTCCCGGGGGTAGAGGGAAAAGTTGGGGGAGGGGAGGAGGGGGTGTGTTGTGGGGATGGAGGCAGGGATGTGTTTGGGGGGGCGGGGGTGTGTTGTGTGAGGCAGAGATGTGTTGGGGTGAGGCAGGGATGTGTTTGTGAGGCAGGGATGTGTTGGGGAGGCAGGGGTGTGTTGGGGGGTGTGAGGAGGGGTGTGTTTTTGGGGGTGGGGATGTGTTGTGGGAGGCAGGGGGTTTTTGTGTGAGGCAGAGTGTTTGGGGAGGCAGGGGTGTGTTTTGGGGAGGCAGGAATGTGTTGTGTGAGGCAGGGTTTTGTTTTGGAGGGGAGGGACGTGTTGTGTGGGGGCAGGGGCGTTTGTGGGAGGCAGGGGCGTGTTGTGTGGGGGCAGGGATGTGTTGTGTGATGCAAGGATTTTTGTGGAGGCAGGGATGGTTGTGGGGGGGTGAGGCAATGCGGTTGTGGGGGGCAGGCATGTGAGGGGGGGGGTGATCGGGGGTTTTGTTGGGGAGTGTGAGGCAGGGGTGTGTTGGGGGGGGTGAGGCAGGGATTTTTGTGTGGGGGGGATGTGTTGGGAGGGGAGAGATGTTTTTGTGAGGCGGGGGTGTGTTGGGGAGGCAGGGAGGGGGTTTTTTTGGGGGAAAGGGGTGTGGGGAGGCAGGGATGTGTTGTGTGGGCAGGGATGTGTTGGGGAGGTAGGGATGTGTTGTGTGAGGCGGGGTTTGGGTTGTGGGAGGCAGGATGTTTTTGGGGAAAGGGTGTAGGCGGGGATGTGTTGTGGGGGCGGGGATATTTTGTGGGGGTGTGAGGCAAAGATGTGTTTTTGGGGGGTGAGGGGAGTGTTGGTAGGCAGGTGTTTTTGGGGGTGTGGGGGGAAAAGGGGATGTGTTGTGGGGGGAAAGGGGTTTTGTGGAGGCAGAGATTTGTTGTGGGGGGTGGGCAAGAATGTTTTGGGGGGGTGTGGGGGGGATGTGGGGGGGTGTGAGGCAGGGATGGTTGGGGGAGGCAGGGATGTTTTGTGAGGCAGGGATGTGTCGTGATTCAGGGATGTGTTGTGGGCAGGGATGGATGAGTAAACGGGATGTGTTGTTTGAGGCGGGGATGGGGATAGTGAATCAGGGATGTGTTGGGAGGCAGGGATGTTGAGTGAATCAGGGATGTTTGTGAGGGGGATGGGTGTGGGCGGGGATGTGTTGGGGAGGCGGGGATGTTTGTAGGGGTGAGGCGGGATGTATTGTTGGGTGTGTGATGCAGTGATATGTTGGGGTATGAGGCGGGGAAGTGTTGTTGAGAATAGAGGCAGGGATGTGGGGGAGATCTGAGGCAGGGATGTGCGGGTAGGTGTGGGGCAGGGATATCTTGGGTCTGAACTAAGAATAGGCTGTTGTGGTGAGAGTGATGTGCTGTGGAGACGTGAGGAAGAGATTTGATTGGGTGAGAGACAATGAAGTTCTGAAGATGTGAGACAGGGATGAGTTGAAGTGTGGAATAGGGATGTGTTGTAGAAGTGTGGAGTAGGGATTTTTGTGGAGGTGTGAGTAGAGATGTGTTTTGGAGGTGGGGCAGGGATGTGTTGCGGAGGTGTTGATTAGCTATGTGTTGTGAAGGTGTGGAACTGCGATGTGTTGTGGAGATTTTTAGCAAAAGTGTATTTTGGGAGTGTTTAGATGTGATGTGTTGTGTTGGTGGGGAACAGGGATATGTTGTAGATGAGTTTAACACTGAACATTGTAGATGTATTTACCAGGGATGTGTTGCAAATGTGTGAACAGAAATGCTATGAAGGTTGTTTAGCAGGATGTGTTCTAGAGACCTTTAACAGGCGTGTAATGTAGAGGTGTTTACAAGGGATGTGTTTTATAACTGTGGAGCTGGGATGTTTGCAGAAATATTTATTAGGAATGTGTTTCAGAAATATTTAACGGTAATTTGTTATGTTGGTGTGGAACATGGATGTGTTGTAGAGGCATGGAACAGGATGTGTTGTTGAGGTGTAGAGCAGGAATGTTTTGTAGAGGAATGGAGCAGGAATGTGTTGTAGTGGTGTAGGACAGGGTATGTTTTACAGGGATGTGTTGAGGTGTGAGACAGGGATGTGTTGAGGTGTGAGTCAGGGATGTGTTGAGGTGTGAGACAGGGATGTGTTGAGGAGGTGTGAGTCAGGGATGTGTTGGGAGGCTCAGGCCCATGTCATCATAAAAGTGTAGACCTTGACATAAATCTTAACAAACCGAGAATTCTTCACTCCTCGCTACATAGCAACCATCTATGTAGGTACCTCGACTTTACTCACAGATCGACTTGAATGTTGAGTAATTGAATAAAGAAAGTCACCTTTTTGTACTTTTGTAGTGACAGGGATGTTGGAAGATTGATTCAATTGTATCTGTTATCAAGAATGGCTGACATTATTTTCGTTAAAGTAGCAGTTACTGGCCGAGAGGCACACTTGCCTTCCGCGTCCTTTCATAAGCATGGGAAAGACAGTGAACTGACAACATTTATAGTTTTATAATGCATACATTTATTCAGGACCAGATTCAGTGAACATTTACCAAACATTTTACCCCTCTATCTTCAGATGCCGCTCAAAGGAATAATGCTGTATGATCAATAACAATTGTTTTAATGTTTCCAGAAAGGCAGTATATGTAACTGTCCAGTATTACCAATGCACTACAGACCATCCTTGAATATTGATATAGTATCTGTACTGTCTCTGCTCGCGTAGGCAGCCCCGTGGTCAAAGAACTGTGCTCTGGTACACATTTGGGCTACGGCGGAGCAGCCCGGCAAATTCCATCCAACAGGGTTCGAACGGATCCGTTCACCCGGAAACTCGGGAATCTTTTTTGCTGCTGACGAATAAATCAAAATTTTATGTTGATGTGTTTTTCTCGGGAATCTTCGCGAATTTGGTTGTTGGAGAATGTCTCTTCGATGGGAAAACCTCAGTGACCCGTTTCCAAGTGAGATCACATAATATATTTTTGTACATAACATCTGTGTAAATACATGACATCTAAAAAAATTCAGCACCTAATTATTAAATAAGTCATATATAATATTTCTTCATACTTTAATCTTGCACGCCAGCCAATCTTACTGTCCTGATCCCAATTTGTAAATGAATATCGTAAACTTATAATCTTAAATTACATCTAAACCTGATGGGCTAATGACAAATTGAAAGTTAGTAAAGTCAAATGGTAAAAGTGTACTTCTGAGGGTTTTTTTATTGTTTGGGTCAGCCCAGTACTTGTGCTGTCGAGTCATGTTTGCTAGGACTGTGGGGACGTCTCCGCTGAAGTCAAAGTTGAAACTTGTTGACGAATAAATGCATTTTTTTTAAGGTGAAAAAACCATTTTTGTGTAAAAAATTTTTTTTTTTTAAGATTTTAATGAGTAACTTTTCGAAAGTGGTGTAAGACTTTTGGTAAAGTATTTTGTGAAGGGGGAAACCGCTGGTTATGAATTCGAGAGGATAAGCATTAGTGGATATCATGATTTATTTTATTCAAAACATCTTTTTATGATTTAAAAAGAATGAAGAGAAACCATTTCTTTCTATATTTTGTAGTATTATATGCAGTTTTACGGGGTACAGTGCAAAATGACAGTGAAAGGCAAAGAAGATAATGGAAACTGGATTACCCCATATGCCTTTTTTTTGAACAAATTTGGAAAAAAAAAAATCCCTTTCTGCGATAATTCTGAGAATCTCATCTGATTGATAACTTGAGAACGAAACCAAGTGACTTATTTATTGTGCTGATAAATTTTTCAATAATTTTTGTTTCCCTTACTCTTCAAAGCTGGTGTTTCTTAATGGAATTTATTTTGGGTTGTGAATGTCCAAATTTGTCACTTTTATTGAAAGAAATAGAGATATTAGTTCCAATATTACTTGTGAATTGCCTCTTATAAAAAGCTTCAATCTTCAGTGCTAATATTTGAATGCATTAAAAACCTGTGCTACACTCCATACTTTCCTTTGCGTGCATTGGGTACAGGGGCCTGGGTGATGAAATTTGAGTTTCCCTTTTTGGGAGCTAAAAGGGACCGAAAAACTTTTTGTTAGTTATCCTATCAATTCCACCTGACTGAAATTAATTTCCACCCAAAAAATTTAGTTTATTTCGACTTTAACGTGAGAAACCGTGATTCGTTTGGCATCAACTTTTAAAGGTGTTTTTGTAAGTAGGGCAAAGTTTTGTTTTTGGGAATGTGCAAGTTCCTATGACTATAGTTATAGAACCTATTCCTAGATTCCCCCTTAATTTAAACGTTTAAAATGGTGTGTCCTATTTGACGCCATCGGAGAGTCAAACTGAAGCATTTAGATGCACATCTGATAATCTTACGTGTAAAATAGTGAATTTTTATTCCTCTTTAATCACACAAATTTGAATCTACATCTCCTGGGTGGCTTCAGTATTCAAATTTCTGATACATCGTATTGACAGGGTAGTAACCAAATAGTAAAGTTTGTGTGGGTAAGTTTGTATGTACCTCGTTGAAAAATAATTGTGAAAATTTGCGATAGCCAGAAAATGCTTTTTTGATCGAATTCAGATTTTCAACCCCGAAATATTTCCCCCAAAAAAAGCATAGTTGACGTTTATTGCACTGCTTAAGCCCCCTTCCAATCTTATTACCTGGAGTTTACCTGGGAAATTAGGGAAGCCCCCGGCCCGGGCTGTAAGGCCCCATGTTGGGTCAGGGCTTGATCAACCCCGGCTTCCGCGGCCCACCAGTCCCCAAAGTACAACCAAGCCGGCTGGTCAGGTACAGACTTTGGTGCCTGTCCAGTGCCTGCTTGAAACAGCCAGGGGTTTTTGAATCCCCCATGTATGCTGGGAGGCAGTTGAACGTCTTGGGCCCCCGACACTTTGTTTGTCTCTCAACGTGCTGTGGCACCCCCGCTCTTCATTGGGGGATGTTATCTCTGCCGAGTCTTTTTCTTTCCCAGGGGGGACTCTCGTTGCAATTTTGTTACTACCCTCTAGAACCAAGTGTATATAGTAAAGTATTTTCCCGCCTACGTTCTAGGGGGTACAGGTTTAGGAACATCAAGCGTTCCCAGTAATTGGGGTGGTTTATCGCATTACTGCCGTGAAGGTTCTCTGACATTTTCTAGGTCAGCAATTTAACCTGCCTTGAAAGGTGCAGTTAGTGTGGGAATATTCCAGCTTAGATAGAACAAGCGACCTGAAAAGTGTCAACATGGGGTTGGCATCCCTGGTTTTGAAGGTTCTCATTACCCCTCCTGTCATTTTACTAGCAATGCGGTGCTACAATGTTATGGTCCTTGAAGGTGAGATCCTCTGACATGTCACTCCCAGGTCTTTGACATTAGTTTTGGCTCTATTGTGTGGTTGGAATTTGTTTTTTACTCCCATGAGATTTTAATTTTCTCCCTTTTCCATATCAGAATTTAAATTTCCATACTAAACTTCATATTGTTTTCTGCAGCCCATTTAAAGTTTGGTTGATGTTTACTTGGAGCGCAGTGTCTTCAATGGTGGACACTGTCATGCATTTTGCACTGTCATGGCTTATATCCTGTCTATGCCCGATATGAGGATGAGGAACAGGATGGGGGGAGTACCCCTTTTGGGAACAGATTTTTCACCTACCCCCTAAGTTTCTCGGGACTACTACTTTTTGTGTTTTTTTTAGGAAATTATAGATCCATCTCCAACTTTTCCTGTTATTCCTTTATCACGCATTTTGTACTATTACACCATGGTCACTTATCAAAGGTTTTTGCAAAGTCTGTGTATATAACATCAGCATTCTGTTTGTCTTCTAGAGCATTCAGGACCTTTCGTAGTGGTCCATAGTTTGGACAGACAGGAGCGGCCTGCTCAAAACCCCATGCTTTGGGTTTTTAATTGGGGGATCAAGATGAGTGGGATCTTGCTTTTGAACCCTTTCAAATATTTTTATGATAGGGGACGTTAGCGCTATTGGTCTGTAGTTTTTTCCCAAATGTTTTCTCCCCCCTTTGTAGTGGGGCTATGTCTGTTGTTTTTAGTAACTGCGGGACGACCCCAGTGTCCATGCCCCCTCCCATAGGATGTTGCCGTGATGGGGGCTTTTGCAGTTCTTGATGAACACGGAGTTCCATGAGTCTGGGCCTGGAGCAAAAGGGATGGGCATGTCATTTTTTGCCTTTTCAATCATTTGGCGTCAGAGCAATGTCAGATAGGCTTGCATCTACCAAGTTCGGGGCCCTTTCATAAAAATTATTTAGTTTTGACTTTCAGTCTGGTTAGCGGCTCCAAAAACTAGTCATACGGGGACTTTAGTAGCTCACTCATTTCCCTTTTTGTCATCTGTGTAGGACCCATCCCCTTTAATGGGCCCAAAACGGGTTTGTTCTCCCCTTTTATTTGGCATACGAAAAAAAAAAACTTTGGGTTTTTTCAATTTTATTTATGGCTTTTTGTTCTTGGGTTTTTTTGATTCTAAGTTCCTTTGTTTTTGTTCGATGTTTGCTATTTCTCTGAATGTCTCCCCACGTATTTCAGATATATTGGCCTCTTGGGTAATGTTTCTTGTGATCAAAAATAAGTCCCTTGATTAACTTTATTAGTTATAATCTAAAATAAATTTAATGTTCTTTTATGAGCTTATAACATCTATGCCCTCAAGAACATTGTAAGAAAACTGAACTTTTACGAAAATCCTGGTTTTTTTTTCTTGTTTTTACTTATTTATAAATTTTTACTTACAAATTTACAAATTTACTTTTTCTTCTTTTTGTTACTTATTCATCAAGTTATAGTTTTAAATTGCTTTTTTGTATTTTCTTAAACCTATTTTTTTCACCTGCACTGAGGCACAGCGAACTTTGTGACGTAATACGTACGTTGATTCGAGTTATTTTTTTTTATTAATATTATTATTGATTTTTTTTTTTATTATGATAATTATCTTTGTTATTTATTATTTTTGTGGAAAAAATTTCTGGAATATCGGCCCCTTTTCAGCCCTAGGAGCCCCTCTAAAAAGGGGCAGATTCTTTTTTGTTCCGCATTAACACAAAATTTGGAAATATGACCAGCGTGTGTCATAGTCAGGGCACTCCTTGCAAGAGGCCAGTGATGCAACCACTGGTGTTTGAGAGGAAATCGATCTCTTACGGTAACAGGAAAGATAGGGAAAGGGCCCCCTGCCTCACTTTATTCATATGTGGGACAATAATGAACTCTCGGTGATCGGCTATAAAAAATCAAGCACCCCTTTTTCCCCCGTAGCAGTTTGGAAAAGAAGGAAAAACACTGGTGTCAGCGAATCCTTTTTTGAAGAGACGCCGAGGGTGACGAGAGGCGCACAGGGCAGATTGACTTCAGAACTGGTGCCAAAACTCGTGTTTCCCATTATAAACTATAAATAAACAGTGATACAGCGTTGGGTATCGGTGATAACCCAATAATAAGTGGTAAAATATAGTAAAATGTATCATCTCTTGCGGACATTACCACAAAACTAAGTTTGAAAGACAAAGCAGTGTCTATACCGTGGGGTAAGAATATCTTTATAGACTGACAGTCCCCGAACCTTCCCAAATAAACATCGATCCCGGGTTACACCCTTTTTCAAAGCCAGGGAACTTACGGGTCAGCTACAAATACCCGGTCGTCTAATAAACCATGATATGGTTAGGTCAAATCCCAGCATCGCCTCCTAATAAGGGAAGAAATTTCCCTTTTCCCTGGAAAAAAGGCTTTTCATCAGTTTTCATCATTTTTTGGGTGACTTTACTATTTTATTGCACTTACTCTGCTCGTCAGTAACAAAGACGGAGGTTCGAGGTTTCCCAAAAACACTTCACTAGATGCCACAACAGGTGGTTCCCAGTGGCAATAAACGCCGGCGAACTTGTCAGTGCTGGCACCAGGCTGGAGAGAGGGGCACATAGTGCCGGCGAACTTGTCAGTGCTGGCACCAGGCTGGAGAGAGAGGCACATAGTGCCGGCGAACTTGTCAGTGCTGGCACCAGGCTGGAGAGAGGGCACATAGTGCCGGCGAACTTGTCAGTGCTGGCACCAGGCTGGAGAGAGAGCCAAATAGTCCCGGGCGAACTTGTCAGTGCTGGCACCAGGCTGGAAGAGGGGCACATTGTGTCTGGTCACATTTCATCAGCAACACCCGCATTGGGCAAAGTTACGTCGCTGGCGGCTTAACCAAACAAAATGGAAACCATACCGGTTTCAACCCGCGGTCACAGGTTTGAGACTCTGTGACCGCGGGTTAAAACCCCATGTATTTTTTTTTCAATGGGTTATTACGATTTCGTGAGTCATACCAAATGGACTACGCGAAATATTTTTAGAAGAAATATTTTGAACTCAAAGGGTATTTTTTTTTTTCATTTATTTTTTTTTGAGTTTTTTAAAAAAATTATTTACTTTTCATTTCGAGGGAAAATTTAAAAACTTAATGTTAGGAAAAAAAAAGACTTTTAAAAAAAACAAATAAAATTTTTTATCGAAAAGATAAATAATAATGTTTTAAATTTTATAGATATAGCAGTCCCCTTGAAGATAAGGTGAAAATCCCCCTTTAAGATAAGGTGAAACGTCCCCCGAAGATAAAAGGCAGTCCCCGAAGATAAGGGGGAAACAGTCCCCTTGAAGATAAAGGGGAAAAAGTCCCTTGAAGATAAGGTGAAACGTCCCCCTTTAAGATAAAGGGTTTAAAAAAATCCCCTTTTAAGATAAGGTGAAACAGTCCTTGAAGATAAGGTGAAACAGTCCCCCTTTAAGATAAGGTGAAACAGTTCCCTTGGAAAAGAAAAAGTTCCCTTGAAGATAAGGTGAAACGTCCCCCTTTAAGATAAGGTGAAACGTCGTAATGAAGATAAGGTGAAACGTCCCCCTTGAAAATGGTGAAACAGTCTTGAAGATAAGGTGAAACAGTCCCCGAAGAAAGGTAAACGGGTTTCCCGAAAATATGGTGAAACGTTCCCTTGAAGTAAAGGGGAAACAGCCCCCCTTTAAGATAAGGTGAAACAGTTTCTTTGGGTAAGGGAAACATCCCCTTTAAGATAAATGAAAAAGTTCCCCGAATATAAAGGGGAAGCAGTCCCCTTGAAGGTAATGAAACAGTCCCCCTTTAAGATAAGTTGAAACAGTCCTTGAGAGGGGGAAACGTTCCTTGAAGATGGTGAAACCCCCTTGAAAATAAGGTGAAACAGTCCTTTGAAGATAAAGGGGAAACAGTCCCCCTTGGGTAAGGTGAAACAGTTCCCTTGAAGATAAGTGAAGCAGTCCCCTTGAAGGTAAAGGGGAAACTCCCCCTTTAAGATAAGGTGAAACGTCCCTTGAAGATGGTGAAACAGTTCCTTGAAGATAAGGGGAAACAGTCCCCTTTAAGATGGTGAAACAGTCCCCCTTTAAGATAAGGTGAAACGTTCCTTTTAAGATAAGGTGAAACGTCCCTTGAAAATAAAGGGGAAACGTCCCCCTTTAAGATAAGGGAAACCCCTTGAATATAAGGTAAACAGTCCCCCTTTAAAATAAGGTGAAACAGTTCACTTTAAGATAAGTAAAAGTCCCCCTTTAAATAGTGAAACAGTCCCCGAAAATAAGTGTGAAAAAGTCCCCCTTTAAGTTAATGAAACGTCCTCTTGAGGATTAGGTGAAACAGTCACCTTTTAGATAAGGTGAAACAGTCCCCCGAAGATAAAGGGGAAACAGTCCCCTTTAAGATATGGTGAAACAGTCCCCCTTTAAATGTGGTGAAACAGTCCCCTTTTAAGATGTTTAAACAATCCCCCTTTAAGATAAATGAAACAATCCCTTTAAATAAGGTGAAACAATCCCCTTGAAGATAAGGTGAAACAGTCCCCGAAGATAAGGTGAAACATCCCGAAGATGGTGAAACGTCCCCCTTTAAGATATGGTGAAACAGTTCCCGAAGATAAGGTGAAACGTCCCTTTTAAGAAAGGTGAAACGTTCCCCTTTAAGATAAGGTGAAAAATCCCCGAAAATAAGGTAAACGTCCCCCTTTAAGAAAGGTGAAACAGTCCCTTGAAGATAAGGTGAAAAAAGTCCCTTGAAGAAAGGTGAAACAGTCCCCCTTTAAGATGTGGTGAAACGTCCCCTTTTAAGATGTGGTGAAACGTCCCTTTTAAGATGTATTGAAACAATCCCCCTTTAAGATAAGGTGAAACAATCCCCTTGAAGATAAAGGGGAAACAGTCCCCCTTTAAGATAAGGTGAAAAAAATCCCCCTTTAAGATAAGGGGAAACAGTCCCCTTGAAGATATGGTGAAACGTTCCCCTTTAAGATAAGGTGAAACAGTCCCCCTTTAAGATAAGGTGAAATATTTTTAACAATTTCATAAAAAACCTATGAACTTCTGAAAGGTTGGTAAATTTAAAACAATGATTTTTCTTTCAGCCCAACATGCTCAGCTTTCCCGAAAAGGGGCCGAAAATTTCGAAGTGTTTTTCCCCCCCCCCCTACAAAAACAGGCTAGTGTCTAATCGACATGTGCCTAGGACAAAAGTAACTAACAAGGATGGATGCTCACGACGCCTGATTATAAATATTTTCAATTTAATCACCGATAAATTGTAGACATTGGTGGGTCATCATCTCTTCTACCCTCCTTTTCAAAATGTAAAAATTTACAGTCACGATTTCAGTGAACGGGTGAACATGACATTTTTTTCCCCCTGGGAAATAAAAAAGGTGTGATTTAAGGGGGCCTTGTCAAAAGTTTCATCTTTTTATTTTTTTTCTATTTCAATGAACGTTGATACTGTGATTTAAAACATTTTCAACCTTCACCAATGTTTGTGTATTACTTTTGTTCAAAAAGCAAAATTTGAAAATTTTATTTTTCATAAAACTTCCCCCTTTTCGACAAAAATTTGGGAAAATATACAATGTTCTAGTCGACATCAGATGAAAGATAAAGAGTAGATAATCTTTATTTCTTGGTTTTTTTAGAGAAATGTCAATAGATTGTATTATAAAAAATAGATTTTTTTTTAAAGGGCTTTTTGGGAGGAAAAAATCAATAAAAAAAAAACAGTAGGACATATCTCAAATCAATGCTGAAAGTGTAATAGATCTTAATTCCCCAATAACCCCGGAAAAATCATGCACTCCTATAAATATCTTGAAAAAAAAGTCAAAAAATTTGTTTTTCAGATTTTTTTTATCGTAAAACCCCGATGGTTATGGGGCCCCCAAAACTGACCGTGTTGCACAACCCCATCTTTTTGCAGCCCTCAGGCTCTGAGCCACCATCTCTCCTCTGGCTACTGAGGCACCATCTCTCACTCTTGCTACTGAGCCACCATCTCTCACTCTCATGAGGCACCATCTCTCCTCTGGATACTGAGCCACCATCTCTCACTCTTGCTGGCCCCCACCCCCCGCCCCACCCCCATTTTTCCCCCCCTCACTCTGGCTCTGAGGCACCATCTCTCACTCTGGTCTGGCCCCCCCCATCTTCTTTCCCCCCTCTCAGGTCTGAGGCACCATCTTTCACTCTGGATACTGAGCCACCATCTCTCATCGGCCGGCCACCATCTCTCCTCTGGCTACTGAGGCACCATCTCCTCTGGCTACTGAGGCACCATCTCTCACTCTGGCTACTGAGCCACCATCTCTCCCTCTGTTCACCTAGTCCTCACACAAGTTACCATGTGCTATTATGAATGAAACAATCATTTAAAAAATTTTTTTTGGAGTAAAAAAAAAACAAAAAAAAAAAACACCATTTTCAACATGCCCCTTTATTACAGGAAAAAAAAAAGAAAATTTTCATCTTTGGAAAAACATACTTAAAATATGATACAGAGAAGCTGATTATATCAACATGTAGAGTTACTATTTTTTGGAAGAAAATTTATTTTCCCAAATTTTCAGGTTCAATTTTTTACCCTCTGCAGTTGCCTTTTTTATATGAGTCTTGTGAACTTAAATCGAGATCTACCGGAAAAGTCTTACCGTTTAAAAATCTTTAATAATAATAATAAAAACTAGAGTTTTTTCAAAAAGGGAAAAATAATCTGCCCAATCAGTTTTACTGTGAATTTTCAGAAACTATAGCCACCAAATTATTTTTTAAAAAATTTTTGGGTTGATCTATGTAGATGACAAATTTTTCTGTGGCCGGAAGAACATTTTTGACATCATCTTAACTAAGTTAAACAGTTTATATCCTTCCAACAAAAGCAAACACAAGGAAATCGAAAAAAACTTCGCCTTTCTTGATCCTGAAAAAGAAAATGAAGACACTCAAGACGTTAAAGAAGTGTAATATCGTCGAGGTTTCTGAAAAATTATCCTAATTTTTTTTTTAAATACGTAATAATTTCATGGATTACAAAAAAACACAGAGGGTTTAGTTCTCAAAGATCATTTCCCGGCATAATTTTTTAAAAATTCAAAATTCTTACAGGTACGCCACGAACAGTTAAAAAAAAAACAAGATACCGAAAAATTGTCAACAATTTACTTTATAAGTGTTTGGTTATTAGTGAACCATAATGAAAACTAAAGTAAACTAAATGAGTCTCCTTTTTTGCGACGCCAGAGAGGTAAAAAACTTTTCCAATAATTAGTTCTTGTACGACAACGTACGCAAAAGATCATCCAGGGGAAACCTCAGAACTCTCAGAGGCAGAGGACCCCAGCTTTTCTCATTCAAGAAACATGGAGCTATAATTTCTCTCACTGAGGTTCAAGAGCTATAAATCGACACTAACGATAGCCTCAAGAGCTGGACTGCCAATCGATCACTCTTAAATGATATTCCATGGAAACACACAATGTATTGATGAAGAACGTGTGATGGGTCACAGTTCAACACTTGATAATAATTGCCTTTCCCCAACTTACTAAATATCATTCAAACTCTTCAAACAGAAAAATAGTTACAATTTACAAAAAGAATGTTGAAAAGGGATTTGCAGCTCGTGTGATCTAACACGGAAAGAACAGAGAGGGACAGTCATGTAATTGGAAAAGGACGCAAATAACCCGAACAACACAAACTTATCACGACGTTTCGGTCAATAATTTAGATCATTAACTAGTGAGTGTGTGTGTGACTAATAAGTTTCCCAAATAGGACAGAAACGTCGTCAAAAGTATATTTCTCCTACGTGTGAGTTACTTGTGTCAGCTGACACTGTACTGCAGCAGGTTTTGCGTGTGAAATTTTGCAGCAGGGGTCGGGGACACTGTGCTGCACGGTTGTGTCGTGTGACACTGTGCTGCAGCAGGTTGTGTCGTGTGACCTGTCTGCAGCAGGTTGTGTCGTGTGACACTGTGCTGCAGCGGTTTTGTCATTGACACTGTACTGCACAGCATGTGTCATGTGACACTGTACTGCACAGCTTGTGTCATTTACCTGCTGCAGCAAGATGTGTCATGTGACACTGTACTGCAGCAAATTGTGTCAGCTGACACTGTACTGCAGCAGCTTGTGTCATGTGACATTGTACTGTAGGAGGTTGTGCCATGTGACACTGTACTGCAGCAGCTTGTGCCATGTATATGTTATGCAGCAGCTTTGGGCCCTGTGACACTGTACTGCGGCTTGTGTCTTGGCACTGTACTGCGAAGTTGTGTCATGTGACACTATACTGCAGCAAGTTTTGCCAGCTGACACTGCCAGCAGCTTTGTCATGTGACATTGAACTGTAGGAGGTTGTGCCATGTGACACTGTACTGCAGCAGGTTGTTTCAGCTGACACTTTTGATCGATTTGTCATTTACACTTTATTTAAACAGGGGTCAAGTGACAATGTACTGCAGCAGGTTGTGTCAGTGACACTGTACTGCAGCAGGTTGTCTTGACACTGTACTGCAGCAGTTAGTGTCATGTGACCTGTCTGCAGCAGGTTGTGGCATGTGACACTGTACTGCAGCAGGTTGTCATGTACACTGTACTCCCGCAGGTTGTGTCATGTGACCTGTACCGCACAGGTTGTGTCGGAACACTGTACTTCAGCAGGTTATGTCATGGACACGTTCTGCTGCAGGGGGGTCATGTGACGCTGTGCTGCAGCAGGTTGTGTCCCTGATACTGTGCTGAACAGGTTGTCTCATGCGACACTGTACTGCAGCAGGTTGTGCCATGTGACACTGTACTGCAGCAGGTGTCATATGACACTGTATTGCAGCAGGTTGTCATGTGACACGGATGCACAGGTTGTGACATGTGACACTGTACTGCACAGGTTGTCATTTACACTGTACTGCAGCAGGTTTTGTCATGTGACCTTTACCGGGTGTCATGTGACACTGTGCCGAAAATTGTGTCATGTTGCATTGTGCTGCACAGGTTGTGTCATGTGGCACTGTGCTGCAGCAGGAGGTTGTCATGTGACACTGTGCTGCAGCAGGTTGTGTCATGTGATACTGGCAGCACGTTGTGTCATGTGACACTGTCCAGCAGCTTGTGTCATGTGACACTGTAGTGCAGCGGTTGTGTCTTTACACTGCTGCTGCAGGGTGTCATGTGACACTGTATTGCAGCAGGTTGTCATGTGACACTGTACCGCAACAGGGGTCATTTGGGACTGTCTGCAGCAGGTTGTTCATGGCACTGTGCAGCAGCAGGTTGTCATGTGACATTGTATCCGAAGGGTCATGTGACACTGCACTGCAGCAGGTGTCATGTGACCCAACAGGGGCATGTGACACTGTACTGCAGCAGGTTGTGTCATGTGATACTGTGCTGCAGCAGGTTGTCTCATGCGACACTGTACTGCAGCAGGATGTGTCATGTGACACTGTACTGCAGCAGGTGTCATGTGACACTGGTGCAGCAAGTTGTGTCATGTGACACTGTACTCAGCAGGGTTTGTCATTTACACTGTGTGCAGCAGGTTTTGGGCGTGACCGATCTGAGGTTGTTCATGAACTTCGCAAGGTTTTCTGTGACACGGGGCAGGGGCCTGTGACACACTGAGGGTTTTAATGTGACACTGTACTGGGGTTTTTTCATTTCCGGGTGCAAGGGGCATGGGAAAAACCCTTTTCCACAACAGGTTGTGCCATTTGGGACGTGCTGCAGCAGGGTTTTGTCATGTGGCACTTTTGCACAGGTTGTGTCATGTGACATTGTGCTGCAGTAGGTTGTGTCATGTGACACTGCACTGCAGCACGTTTTGTCATGTGAACTGTACTGCAGCAGGTTTGTCATGTGACACTGTACTGCAGAAGGTTGTGTCATTAAAATGTACTGCACGTTTTGTCATGTGACACTGTACTGCAGCAGGTGTCATGTGACACTGGTGCAGCAGGGTTTTGTCATGTGACACTTTACCGCCCGGTTTGTCAAGTGACACTGTGCCGGCTTGTGTCATGTGGGACTGTGCTGCAGTAGGTTGTGTCATGTGGGACTGTGCTGCAGCAGGTTGTGTCAAGACATTGTGCTATAGGTTGTGTCATGTGACACTGCACTGCAGCACGTTGTGTCGTGACACTGTACTGCAGCAGGTTGTCATGTGACACTGTACTGCAGCAGGTGTCAGGGCACTGGTGCAGCAGGTTTTGTCATGTGACACTGTAGTGCAGCAGGTTGTGCATGTGACACTGTACTGCTCAGGGTTTTGTCATGTGACACTTTACCCAACAGGTTGTGTCATGTGGCACTGTGCTGCAGCAGGTTGTGTCATTGGGACTGTGCAGCAGGTTGCCATTTACACTGTGCTGCACAGGTTTTGTCATGTCCTCTGTATGCAGCAGGTTGTGCATGTGACACTGTATTTTCAGCAGGTTGTGTCATGTGACACTTTACCAAGGGGGTTTCATGTGACACTGTGCCGCAACAGCTTGTGTCATGTGGCACTGTGCGCAGGGTTTTGTCATGTGGACTTTTGCAGCAGGTTGTGTCATGTGACAGTGCTCAGTGGTTTGTCATTGAACCCGACTGGCACGTTGTGTCATTTACACTGTACTGCAGAAAAGGTTTTGTCATGTAACACTGTACTGCAGCAGATTTTGTCATGTGACACTGTACTGCAGCAGGTTTTCATGTGACACTGTACTGCAGCAGGTTGTGCCATTGACACTGTAGTGCAACAGGGGCCTGTGACAATGTACTGCGCAGGTTGTGTCATGTGACACTTTTGCACTGGTTGTGTCATGTGACTCTACTGCAGCAGGTTGTGTCTGGGGACACTATCTGCACAGGGTTTTCATGTCACACTTTACCGCCAAAAGGTTTTGTCATGGCACTGTGCCACAACATGTTGTATCATGTGGGCCTTTCTGCCGGTTGTCATTTAAACTGTGCTGCAGCAGGTTTTATGTGACACTGTACTTCAGCAGGTTGTGTTTTGTGACACTGTCTGCAGCAGGTTGTGTCATGTGACACTGTACTTCCAGGTTGTATCATGTGACACTGTACTGCTGCAAGTTGTGTCATGTGACACTGTACTCCAGGTTGTGTCATGTGACACTGTACTGCAGCAGGTTGTCATGTGACACTGTGGTGCAGCAGGTTGTGTCATGTGATACTGTGGTGCAGCAGGGGGCATTTACACTGTACTGCAGCAGGTTGTATCATGTGACACTTACGCATCAGGTTGTTTTGGTGACACTTGCCGGGGAGGTTGTGTCATGTGACACTGTTCCAGCAGGTTGTCATGTGACACTGTGGTGCAGCAGGTTGTGTCATGTGACACTGTGGTGCAGGAGGTTGTGCTGTAACACTGTACTGCAGCAGGTTGTCATGTGACACCGTGGTGCAAGGTTGTGTCAGTGACACTGTGTGCAGCAGGTTTTGTCATGTGACACGTGGTACAGGTTGTTTCATGGCCTGTACTGCGCAGGTTTGTCATGTGACACTGTACTGCAGCAGGTTGTGTCATGTGACACTGTCCTTCCCCCCCTAAAAAAGTCATTTGCCTTTTTTTTTTTTTTTCAATTTTCTTTCAGTTTTTTGGTTAGTAATGGTAGTGGGCACGGTGTCCCCTGGTGCACATGGGCCCCAGGAGAACTAGGCCCACACCGACCTTTATGAAAACTTTGCCCCACCTTGCACCAGGACACACTCCCCGTGCACTCCTTGCACCAGGACACACTCATGGTACACCCTTGCACAGGACCACTCATGGTACCCCCTGACCAGGACACACTCATGGTGCACACCTTGAAAGGACACACTCATGGTACACACCTTGCACCAGGACACACCATGGTGCAATTTCCAGGACACCCCCATGCTCACACCTTGTCCAGGACCCCTATGGTGCACCCTTGCACCGGGACACACCGTGCACACCATGCCCAGTGTGCACTTTTTCCCCATGACACACAAACTGTACATTTTCTCCCGGGGCAGACTAATGTAAATTATGGAAATTTTCCCACTTTTAAATTAGGAAGTTTGCAATATACAATATGCAATATACAATATACTTTTTTCGGTAAACTGTACGAATCTTGGTTTGCAGTGTCCACAAATTTTTAAAATTTTTTTCTGTCGAAAATAACAGTTTTGGGTTTTTTTTATCTGGGAGATCATGCAGGGTGTTTTAAAATTAAAATCGTTTTAAATAATGTTTAAAAATTGGTCTAATTTTTTTAAAACACCTGTAATACAGAGAAACCAACCCCTGTTCTTGGTTAATAAGAACATGAAAAAGGAACACTGCAACAGGCGTACTGACCCATGCAGGCGGTCCATGTCCCCCCCGGTTGACCTGACTACCGGGGTTTAAACCCCTCTCCGGGAAATCCAGATAGTCAGGTCACTTTACTTAAGGAAGGAGCACAGCATAAGCCAGTAGCACAAACTATCAGGTCCAACTCACACCCACCCACCCACTAACCTTTTTTTAAAAACTACACAACGTCTTGCTTCTATGACGGTCTCGGGAGTTTGTTCACTATCCAAATTCTATTACCAAACCAGTGCTTTCCATATCCTTCCTGAATCAAATTTTTTTAACGAAACCATTCCCGGGTCTTGTCTTGGCGGGATATTTTCAGCACGCTATTTACACCCCCTTTATTTATTCCGTTTCCATTTATAAACCCCAATCATATCCCCCTAATTCTTCGCCTTTCTAAATCAGATTCAAAACCCTAGTCTATCCCCATTGGGAAATTTCTGATACATGGGATCAACTTTGTCATCCTCCTCTTGTTTTCCGTCATTTTTATCCATTTGTTTTCCCGTGATTTTTATCCATTCTGTAATACGGTGACCAGAACTGTGGGGCATAATCTAAATGAGGCCTAACCAAAAATATAAGAGTTGAAGAACAACCTGAGGACTTCTATTATTTATACTTCTTGATATGAAGCCAAGGATTCTGTTACCTTTATTGCGAACACTTAACCCGTTGTCTTGGGTTTCAGATTACCTAACCCGGCCCAAATCCTTTTTGCAATCACAAGTATTAAGATCTACAATCCTCACTCTTAAACCACGGTGGAGTGGGGATTGAACTCCCGGGGAGTGGGTCGTAAAAATCCGGCGGGGCCCTAAGCCACTGGGCCAGTGGCGGCTCACCCACCGCGGTTCAATTTTGCCCTACGTGGTTTGTTTGTTTTTCATTACGATTTCGTGAGTCATGATGACAGTTTTGAGGGACCTGAGCTGAGTTCATGACGGCCAAGCTGGGGAGATTCATCTGTAAAAATTGCATTTGTGGTCCAAATGGGATCCAAAGGAACCTCTCTTTGGGTATAAATGTACCCAGTTGGGGGAATCTTTCTGTGGGGGGGCCCCGTGGCTTGCGCTGGCCGGGAGTTCTACGCTCCTTTGCCGCAAGATCAATCCCCACTCTCTCTGGGTTATTTACAATCGTATCATTGCGGCTAGAGTGCATAGTTATTAGAATCTTAGATTAGTTTAATATTCTGAAATGTAAGACTCTTTTTTTCCCAAATGGTTAAAAGGATCTTTGTGATAGCACAAGTTTGTGGAAAATTTGAGATATTTTCCTGGTAATAAATGAATTTTATATATATATATATTTTATAAATTAAGGTGAGAAATGGTTTAGCTCAAAGGGAAAGTTAAGGTATCCTCCAGTTTGTTATTTTAGTGAGATTAACTTAGTAAATGGGATTAATTGAATAATAATGAAAATTGTGTAAGCCCCCTTGTAATTCAACCTTTACTTAGGTGGGTCATGCATCATGTGAGAAGAATAAAAATATCTGATACTGTCATGCAAGTTCAGTAATTATTTTTTATAAATGCTTATTACGTGAAGGCGTAGAATTAGTCATATAGGTAAATTACGCAAAAATAAAAGTAAATTTAAAAAAATATACCAACTGAATAGCGTGGAGATGCAAGATTTTAGCTCATGGCGTCAAGATTTTTTTATTATTGTGCGTTTTAGAGACCAGTTAAACCAGATAAATGTGTATGTTGGTACCTCTACTTGGCGCGCTTCAAAATAGTCTACATATTGCGTCCGATGAGACAGTTGGGCTATTCAGGATGGACGACCCCGCTGCCATGGGCTGACTGCCACCAACATTTCATAACGCAATCCCATGAAAATTTATACAGTTGTACGCCAAGTTCATGACTGTTGGTCAACGTATTGTAGTGCATTTGACAACTATGCTACATTTAAATTGTATATAGGAAGGTTCAAGTGTTTCATTATTTTAATGACTGACTTTACTTTTGGTAAGTAACAAGTCAAAAAAATTATATGCAATATTTGTTGTACCCCCCACAAGGACACTAATATAATGGTATTTTTTTACATAAATACAACCTGCATGTATATGGAGAGTAAATTTAAAGAACCGTTGTTGTTGACCAAGTCCTTGTAGTCATGATCGAGGGGGGCAGTGACGAGCCACTTGTAAATCCTGCAGGAATACGGGAAAGGGTGTCAATTCCACCATAACTTCAATAATAATTGAGTTCATCTATAACTCCCCAATAAAAATTTCCCCGGCAAATCTGTTTAATCTTTTGACTGTGATCATAATGTAAATTTTAGTAAATTTGCAAACTGATGCTTACATCTGTTAATTATCCCGAGGTATTTTGGGAATCAAACATTAGTGCATCAATTCCTACTTACATCTGGCTGTGGGGCGGTTCAATTTCAACGCATTAATTTTCCCCAAATCAAGGAAATCTCTACAAAATTTTTTGGGAGTAGCTTGTCCAGAGTGAACATAACAGCTCAAAAATCTCTGGTTAATATCAACACAACTTGTTAATTCCCCGCTAAAAAATTTGTAATAATATATTCTATCTTGTTAAGAAGTGGTTTGTATCAATTTTTTCGGTTGTAGAAAAATTTTTAACATAAATGTTCAAATCGTTTTCACCCAAGTTTTTTAAACTGGCAGGATGTATACACACTGGGCGGTGCATGTCTCTCAGTGTGTTGATCCCGGATGTATATACACTGGGCGGGGCATGTCCTCAGTGTGAATGTGATCTGGATGTAACATGGCGGTGCATGTCTCTCAGGGGAATGTGATCTGGATGTATACACACTGGGCGGTGATGTTTTCAGGGGAAAGTGATCTGGGTGTATCACTGGGCGTTCATTTTCTCCCGTGTGAATGTGATGAGTTAAATTTAATCCCCATCTAAAGGATTGAATTATTCTTGTTTCGTGGTTATAAGGTTAAATTTTAATGACTCTCGTAGATCCGACAAAACCCCATTAAATTACCGTTTAAATGAGGTGGTTCTGACAACGGTATATAACAGGAGCAAGTTAGGGGTCTTAATCACATGTATATAGTACCCATAGCACAAAATAGTTTTTAACCACGGGGTCGAACCACTGGTTGCCTAACCACGGGTGATAGCAACCCGTGTTGGCTTATCTGTGGGGATACAGACATCAAGACAATTGCTTAATCACTGAGCAGGTCACATTCGTCGCAGGTCTTAAAAACCTGTGTCCCGGAACACTTTTCCCTAAGCAAAAAACCACCACCACTATTCCCGTCTCTCCCCCACAACTCGGGCAAACCCA
>WNWK01030127.1:0-7500 GCA_009830355.1 Cherax destructor
GCGTAATTTCATGTACTTTCCAGGGAGGTACAACATCGTTTAGGAGTGAAGAAGAGCAGGATGTGAGTGTGGGGGAGGTGCGTGAGGCATTACGTAGAATGAAAGGGGGTAAAGCAGCTGGAATTGACGGAATCATGACAGAAATGTTAAAAGCAGGGGGATATAGTGCTGGAGTGGTTGGTATTTTGTTTAATAAATGTATGAAAGAGGGAAGGTACCTAGGGATTGGCAGAGAGCATGTATAGTTCCTTTATATAAGGGAAGGGGATAAAAGAGAGTGTAAAAATTATAGGGAATAAGTTTACTGAGTATACCAGGTAAAGTGTATGGCAGGGTTATTATTGAAATAATTAGAGGTAAGACAGAGAGTAGGATTGCAGATGAGCAAGGAGGCTTTAGAGTGGGTAGGGGATGTGTAGATCAAGTGTTTACAGTGAAGCATATATGTGAACAGTATTTAGATAAAGGTAGAGAAGTTTTTATTGCATTTATGGATTTAGAAAAGGCATATGATAGAGTGGATAGGGGAGCAATGTGGCAAATGTTGCAAGTGTATGGAATAGGTAGTAAGTTACTGAAGGCTGTAAAGAGTTTTTATGAGGATAGTGAGGCTCAGGTTAGGGTGTGTAGGAGAGAGGAGATTACTTCCCGGTAAAAGTAGGTCTTAGACAGGGATGTGTAATGTCACCATGGTTTTTAATATATTTATAGATGGGGTTGTAAAAAGTAAATGCTAGGGTGTTGGGGAGAGGGTGGGATTAAATTATGGAGAATTAAATGCAAAATGGGAGTTGACACAGTTACTTTTTGCTGATGATACTGTGCTTATGGGAGATTCTAAAGAAAAGTTGCAAAGGTTAGTGGACGAGTTTGGGAGAGTGTGTAAAGGTAGAAAGTTAAAAGTGAACATAGATAAGAGTAAGGTGATGAGGGTATCAAACGATTTAAATAAAGAAAAATTGGATATCACATTGGAGAGAGGGATTATGGAAGAAGTAAATGTTTTCAGATATTTGGGAGTTGACGTGTCAGCGGATGGGTTTATGAAGGATGAGGTTAACCATAGAATTGATGAAGGAAAAAAGGTGAGTGGTGCATTGAGGTATCTGTGGAGACAAAAACGTTATCCATGGAGGCAAAGAAGGGAATGTACGAAAGTATAGTGGTACCAACACTCTTATATGGGTGTGAAGCATGGGTTGCAGATGCTGCAGCGAGGAGGAGGCTGGAGGCAGTGGAGATGTCCTGTCTAAGGGCAATGTGTGGTGTAAATATTATGCAGAAAATTCGGAATGTGGAAATTAGGAGAAGGTGTGGAGTTACTAAAAGTATTTGTCAGAGGGCTGAAGAGGAGTTGTTGAGGTGGTTTGGTCATTTAGAGAGAATGGATCAAAGTAGAATGACTTGGAGAGCGTATAAATCTGTAGGGGAAGGAAGGCGGGGTAGGGGTCGTCCTAGAAAGGTTGGAGGAAGGGGTAAAGGAGGTTTTGTGGGCGAGGGCTTGGACTTCCAGCAAGCATGTGTGAGCGTGTTAGATAGGAGTGAATGGAGACGAATGGTTTTGGGACATGACGATCTGTTGGAGTGTGAGCAGGGTAACATTTTGTGAAGGAATTCAGGAAACCAGTTAATTGATTTAATTGGACTTGAGTCCTGGAAATGGGAAGTACAATGCCTGCACTTTAAAGGAGGGGTCTGAGATAGTGACAGCTGGGAGGGACTTTTCTCAGCTGTCGTATTTGAGCTCCTCTGCAAAGACAGTGATTATGTATGAGTGTGGTGAAAGTGTTGAATGATGATGAATGTATTTTCTTTTTGGGGATTTTCTTTCTTTTTGGGTCACCTTGCCTCGGTGAGGAGACGGCCGACTTGTTAAAAAAAAAAAAAAAAAAAAAAAAAAAAAAAAAATATATATATATATATATATATATATATATATATATATATATATATATATATATATATATATATATATATATATATATATATTTATATATATTGTATATGTGAGCCGCTCGTTTTCAGGAACCATCGACAAGGACTATCCGAAGACCAAAGGTGGCTTCTACTTTGAGGTGGGAGAGCCAGCTGTGAGGCGGGTACTGGCGAGGCTCCGGCCAGCCAGATCCGTCATCACAACGTATGACACCGTCTGCAGGAAAGACAGTCAGGACGTCACCGACGATGACAGGTGATTTGCCTATTTGTGATTTTCTAATTGTGTTTGTCATTCTGTGATTTCCTATTCGTGATTTCGTGTTTTGTATCAAGAAGAGCAAAGGTACGCTAGTGGTGTCGCATCTTTAGCGTTTAATGTACCATTGTAGGTTGACAAGTGTTGTAAGTGCATATGAAGGTTATTGGTGATTGTGTTTTCATGTATTGAAGAGGTAGCTGTCGTGTTGTGGGACGCAGGGCACACACACATGTACACATACATTATATTATCTATGTATATATGTATATTTCAGAGAAGCATTGGTGGAGAGAGTGAGTAATGCTGGACAGTGTAAAATAGTGGTGACACACGGTACTGACACTCTCCTACAGACCTCCACCTACCTGGCCAACAGTCTCCGTCAGCGAGGTGTCAACACCAAGACAGTGGTCTTCACAGGAGCCACACACCGGAGAAATTCAGGTGAGTACCAGAGATCTTAAAAACTAGTATATGATTGTTACGAAGTTACGGGGACCCAGGGGGTAAAATACTGGTCTAGGGGTAAATTAAAAATTAAGAATAAACCACCCTAAGGCCACACATTATTAAGATCATAAAAAAAAACTTAAAAGGTGGTCAACGTTTGTTTACTAATCTCTAAGGTTTGATCTTTAAAGAAGGTCAATTAAGCTGTCTTATAGAAAAATAAACATACAAAACAGCATATACAACACAAACCCGCCTTCAACACATATCCAAAAAATATAAGACATTAGTACACTGTTACTAGGTGATTAAAGCTAGGCTATAGGAAAATTTAACATTATTAATGACGCAGTGAACGACACTTCCTTCTGCCTTCCAGCCGTCTGGTAAATACACTAATATTTCTGTATCACCACCACACTCACAGGCCCCGTTCAAACTTACCAGGGCCCACATAAGCGCAAAACAAAACCCAAATACAACCTACGGCCTGAGCATTATAACAAAAAACACTCACTTACACTTATCTGCTACACTTATATTTATCTGATTACAAGAAATCACTTTCCTCTCTTTTTTTCTTTATCTCCAATCATCAGGTACTTTTTTGTTTTGTTCTTTAACTGGTTTATACTAATCTGGACACCGGTTGTTAGTAATTTTACTTCTATGGTTGAATTTCAGTTTATGTGAAGAATTTCCAACTATTGTAGTTCATCCTGGATTATGCGTTCTTACGAACGCGGGTCTAAGAGTGACATAGACGCTTTTGATAGTATGCTGCTTGTGGTTAGTTACCATTTTTGTCCTAGGCACATGTCGATTAGACACTAGGCCTGTTGTATGTATGTGTGTGTGTAACGAAACACTTCGAAATGTTTCGGCCCCGCCGGGAATTGAACCCGGGCCCTCCGTGCGTGAAGCAAGAGCGCTAGCCACCATGCCATCGGGTTCCTTGACTTCCCTTGGGTGTCATTTCCCCGGATGTCACTTCTCCTGGGTGTCATTTCCCCTGGGTTTCAATATCCCCGGGTGTCACTCCCCAGGGTGTTACTCTTACCCCACTCTGCATAGTATTGTGTGATTACAGCAGTTCTCGCTCCCCTCGCGACTGTCATCTTTTTTTATTCACGTCTTTTTCCTAATTCTGCATACCATGAAAGATTTCTGCCAGTTTGCCATCCTGTCGCATCTCTAGTTACCATCCCTCCGGGATTAATCCTAATAGCTGCTGCTTCTTCTTCTTCTTCTTCTTCTTCTTCTTCTTCTTCTTCTTCTTCTTCTTCTTCTTCTTCTTCTTCTTCTTCTTCTTCTTCTTCTTCTTCTTCTTCTTCTTCTTCTTCTTCCAAATGGCAGCGAAATAGAAAATAATTAAGTTATACCTTTCAGAAACCATTTTTATTTTTTGTAACAAAGAAAATGCTACCTTTCATGGCTAACTTCAGAATATTTTCAGTATTATATGCCCTTAACTTGGCTTGAATTTGTTCAGAGTCCATTTTTTTTCCGAATAAGGTTTGCCTAGTTTAAAATGCAAGATCATGTTTATCTCAAACTATGTGAATTTTAAATGTCTCTGACAGATACACTGTCGTATATTATTACTATAATGGATAAATAATGTCAATTTTTTTTTGTCTTGTGTTGCAGTTTGGCGAGCTTATGCTTCCTTTTGTGTGCATTCTGTTGTGGTTGGGGTTTGCTATATCACCACATAATTAAGGGCCCCCTGTTTGCTTATAGCAGACATCGCTTATGACAAACTCTACAGAAATTAAACCCCCCTCAGGGAAGGTTCCTTCACGCTGGTGAGGGGCTCTTGTTCTAGGGAATTGGATTTATGCTCCAGTTCCCTGAATTTAGCCTGAATACCTTCCATCTCCCCTCCCCCCACAAGCGCTGTATAATCCCTACGGGTTTAGCGCTCCCCCATGATTATATAATAATAATGCAGAAATTAAAAATAACACTCTGTAACAACAACAGCAAAATGTAGCATTAAGGAGGTTTACTTGACATATGGACAAGTGTACCTACCCCCACTGCTCTTAGTTTACATAGCTCGGTTGGTAGCGCACTTAGCTCACACATTGAGTGTCCGTAGTTCGATCTCCGGTACGGGTGGAAACACTGGGAATGTTTCCTTAAGACACCTACTGTCCCTGTTCACCTAGCAGTAGGAAGGTGCCTGGGTGATAGCTGACTGGTGAGGGTCGCATCCTGGGGACAAATTTATGCTCTGCATAACCTGGGGCTTTCTTCACAGGATGTCAGCTATGGTCTGTATAAGTTGTACCAGGTACTTGTAGAAATAAAGATTATTATTGTTATTATTACATAGCAGTATGATAGGTACCCGGGTGTTTATGGACTTGTGGGTAGCATCCTCTCGGAATGATCATATGTTTGGATGAGAGAAGATTGATAAAGACTTTAATAGATTAATAAGAGTTTCATTAATCCTCAAGCATAACTGGGGATCATTAATCCTCAAGCATAACTGGGGATCATTAATCCTCAAGCATAACTGGATCATTATTCCTCAAGCATAACTAGGATCACCAATAAAGTCAAGCAAGGTGGCTTATTTCCATTGGGGTTTTTGTGTTATGTAGCAAGACGCTTTTGTTTTACCTAGGCATGAATAAATGCCGTCTTGTTTTCTGCTCTTAATGATAAAAAACGTAAATCAACACAGAAATTAACACGTTCGATAATAAACCAGTAATGAATATTTTAGCAATAGAAGAAGTAACTATCGTTCCTCTCCGCCGCTTCATTCATTAGGCATTATTGAGCGATATTCTTAAATTCTTTTATACTTAGACAAGCTGTGACGTGATCAGGTGGGCCATTCCACTCCGTTATTAGAAGGTTCATGAGTCTTGGCCACCTACTGTATTACAAAATAGTGTTTACTTTCCCAAGTGCCATACTGCCATTGCCGAATTTTGCAGAAAGATGTTCTGTACACTAGTTTACAGCAATTTTGCATACATTGTTCATGAAATCGTAATAACACGACTGCAAACAAACCACGGAACGGGTGGGGTTTGAACCCCACTGGCCTGAAGTTTTGGGACTCACTCACTATGGGTTCAACTCCCCACCCGTTCCGTGGTTTCCTGGAGCCAGGTCCAGGGTGGGTCTCACATGACGTTGTGTAGAAGGTAGACATGGATACTTGAGCAGGTAGACACCGAGCCTTTTTAACCTTAAGACTTCTCAAGGGAGGTTTCCTGGTGAGGAGGCTCTTGATCTAAGGAACTGGACCTGTGCTTCAATTCCTTTAATAGAGTCTGAGTGCCTCCCATTTCCCCCCTGGTGCTATATGACCGTATCTACGGGTTTAGTGCTCCTCATGAATGTAATAATAATAATAATAATAATAATAATAATAATAATAATCTAACCTTAGAAGATAGTAACCCAAGACTGTTCAAGTAAGCCTGGCAGAGTGACTTTTTGTTGTTGTTGTTGGGGCTCAGAGCCCAAATAAGAGATTAGGCGACCAGTTAGACCCCAGTTCAGATTAGACCAGTTCCAGTAACAGATTAGGCGACCAGTTATGGCCAGAACGATTGGCGACCGTTATGACCCCAGTTACAGATTAGGGCGACCAGTTATGGCCCCAGTAACAGATTAGGGCGACCAGTTATGGCCCCAGTAACAGATTAGGGCGACCAGTTATGGCCCCAGTAACAGATTAGGGCGACCAGTTATGACCCCAGTAACAGATTAGGACGACCAGTTATGGCCCCAGTAACAGATTAGGACGACCAGTTATGCCCCAGTAACAGATAGGCGACAGTATGACCAGTAACGATTGGCGACCAGTTATGGCCCCAGTAAGATTAGGGCACAGTTATGATAACAGATTAGGACGACCGTTGCCAGTACGATTAGGCGACCGTTATGGCCCAGTAACAGATTAGGACGACCAGTTAGCCCAGTAACAGATTAGGGCGACCAGTTATGGAACCAGTAATAGATTAGGGCGACAAGTTAAGGCAACCAATAACAGATTACTAACTGCTAGGCACCAATTTACTGGTAAGTGGACGTGAACAACAGGTGTTAGGAAGCCTACTCCTACCTATGTTTTGTTCCACCAGCTTTTCAAAGTGAGTTTAAACTGAAATTTACTGGGATGGACTTAAGATATAAATCCAGATGTACTCCTGTCAACCCCTTTTGGGGACCTAGTTCCTCGGACTATTGTGTATCCATATGCTCTTGCGCTACCACCCACAGGATGGATATAGGGTGCACAATAAACTAGCCACTTCGATGGCAAAAGTCACTAGTATGCCACGACACTGCTTAATCATCGTATTTATTAAAATTTAATTTTAAATTTTAGTGGTCTAATCTCTTTACAGTTCTAATTCATATATTTTTGGATGCCATCAGAGACACGGACGCCGACTTCAACATTGGGGTGGCCCTGGGCGGCGTACAGGGCGCCGCTCCCGGCGTCTGGGTGGCCATGAACGGTATCCTCCTTCAGTGGGATCGTGTGGAACGGGACGATACCGGCCAATTCGTTCCTCGACGCCGACAACTTCCAGTCACTGTTTAACTATGCGCCGGTTATTTAACAATGTCTAGTCGAAGCCACTTGCGTGACTGAACTGAATATTTTCTAACTGACAGCTTCCACTCACCGTTTTACTGTCACTCAATTAGCAACTCTCCATGACAGACTCACCTGTCAAAATCTCAGCTTCTATTCTGGCAGCTAATTTCCTGGCAACTTTCTATTATTCTTAAGCATTTCGCTGTCATTTAAGAGAAATATATATCACGTCTTTTTTTCGTGGGTTGACAACTCCTAAAGTAATACTTGTCCA